>JAXQQM020083348.1:0-20136 GCA_034641835.2 Pinus albicaulis
TTTTTCTCCAGCTCCTTTCAGCATGATCGAGATTCGTATACCTGATGGTCCAGTGATCCAGCAGCAGTTCTTGATGATTCCCAGGTATGTGTGAGTTGTCTCAACCCTCATGAGGGGGTGGCCCTACAGGTATCCCCCCACATGCCCGGATGACCTCTTCCTTGCAGCCTTCGATGCAGCTCCAGATATTTGATGATGTTGGCCGTAGCCACTTGCAGCGCCTCTTTGATTTGCATGTATCAGTCAGATTTTGTGAGCCCTTCCCCATTTACAGGGGGCATTTGGGTTGTCTTTATATCTCATGTACTCAGATATTATTGTACAAGTCCTGGATGTTATCCCAGGCACATCATGTATGTGGGATTCCTCATTGTATTTTTATCTGGCTCATGATTATGCCAGCTGTACTTTATGGTTCGGTCCCTTGTTTACTGGACACACTATTATTTTGTACTTTGTCTCGGCGGGCATAGGTATGCCTCCCCCGCCGCCTTCAGCACAGGTACCCTCTCATAAAAAGAGACTTGTTGCACCTGCGAGTCTCGTCTCCTCAGGGTCTAGTCCTTCAGCACACTATTTACCTCACACTTCTCTCTCTGACACCCCTTTTGTTGTCTAGTGATTGTGTTCTTACAACGTACTTCGGTCATACGATTTGCTCCTGACACTCGCACGCTGGGGGGCAATCTGTTACACCATTTTTTGGTCATCTAACCTATCATCATTAGATGGACCCAAGTACACCATGTAAGACCAATTTTACCCTAAGTAAAATTGCCTTCACTATGTTAAAACAGGAAACCCCAAAGGAAATATTAAACAAACCTATATTTGTTTGATTTTCCTCATGGAATAATTAATTAAACCATAATTTAATTATTATTCCCAGTCATGTTTAACCCAAAAACAAAGAAATTAATTAGATAAACCTTATTTATCTTATTATTTTCTAGGAATAATTATTTAAATCTTATTTAGATAATATTCCTTGTTAAATATGACCAAATCACCCACAAATAATTAAATAAATCATTATTTATTTAATTATCTTTCAACCACTTCCTTAAATAATTAAATAAATCATTATTTATTTGATTATCTTCTAACAGCTTCCTTAAAAAGATAAATAAATCATTTATTTATTTATTTTTGACAAATTAAGGGATTTGACCCAAGTCAAATACCTTTTCCCTCCAACAAATATAATAAAATATTCCATAAAGAGTGGATCTAGATCTGGTTAACCCATGCACCAAGATCTAGAATGACCCAATATTTTGTTATAAATAGGAGGGTTTTTCCTACCATTCTTCACCTTTTGTTGCCTATTAGATCACTCTGGATCTATACACCTGGTCACCATTTTCTGCCATTTTCTCCCATTGAGCTCTACTCTTTGCATTGGGTTTTCTACATCAACTAGAGAGAGAAATCTTAGATCTGAAGTGCTGAGGACTCCCAAGAACCCATCCCACTGAGGGGAATTGGATACTCCTTCTGGTTTTCCTCCCAGGTGCCCCATTAATACAAAAATTCTTTCAAAAACGTTCTTGTCTTGTCTATTGGTATATGGAGCAAACCCTTATTTTTCTGCTTAATGTCTTTCCATGCATAGATCTGGTTTTTTGCAGCTCTTTTTTGTCTAACTAATCGCAGATCTGAAGATATTGGCAGCCACTTTTGTTGTTAGGGCTATTAGTTATGCGTAGCTAAAGTGGTCCTTTTTCGTACACTTCGACAAAGGATTCATACTAACAAAGAGCTAATAATATTCGACATATCTATTTTTAGACTGGAAATCTAAAAATAGACTCTGCCCAATATGTCTAAAAATAGAAGTCCATATTTTTTTCCAACTTGACCAACCATCCACAAATAGCATCCTGCAACGCATAGAATATGATTGACATGTCTAAAAATAGACATAGTCTAAAAATATACTTTGCGCCAAAAATAACCTGCGGGCCCACTTAGTGAAGGCGACTCTTTTCACTAAGCTCATCATCTTGTTGAATCTCAACACTCCCTCTCAACAAGATAGGGATTATCTACCACCCCGATCCTGTCTCTGTGGTATTCGAATTTGCTCTTGGTGAGTGCCTTTGTCAGAATATCTGCATCTTGATCCTCCGTAGGAATGTAAGAAAGCAACATGATCTTCCGCTGCACACAATCTCTGATATGATGGTACCGGATGTCAATATGTTTAGATATATCATGAAATACTGGATTAACCAAGAGTTTAATGCAACTCTGATTATCACAATATATCACAGTAGGATCTAAATGAAAACCGAACAAACTGACAAGGATCTTCCTCATCCATATAGCCTTGCATGCAGCCAAACTTGCTGCCATGTACTCGACCTCCGCTGAATTGAGTGCCACGGATCTTTGTTTCCTGCTGTAGATCCGATATTGAAAATCCCTCTAGATGTACTCTTTCTGTTTGTTGGGCTTCCTGCCCAATCTGCATTCATGAAGCCATGCAGCTTCACCTCATTCGACTGTCTGTACCACAATCAATACTCAGATGTGCCGCTGAGATACCTCAGGACATGATTTCCTGCCTTCCAAAAGAGCTTGGTAGGCTTCACCATCACTTGTGAAAGCTGGTTCATAGCATAGCATATGTCCGGTCATGTATTGAATAAATACATGAGTGAACCAACCAACTGTCGATAAACAGTGGCATCCACTACCTCTGCCGATGTAGCATCCCCTTTCCTCCAACCACCAGGAAGAGGAGTGTTGATAGGCTTGCAACCTTGCATGTGAAACTTCTCCAGTATCTCCCAGGAATGCTTGGCTTGAGACACAAACAATTCACCTTTCTGCTGCCAAATTTTGAATCCCAGGAAATAATGAAGGAGGCCCAAGTCCTTCATCTCGAACTCCTTTGCAAGATCTCCCTTGCATGCGTGTATCAATAGTTCATCACCCGTTAGTATTAAATCATCTACATAAATAAAAATGATCAAAAGCTTACCCTCCACCACAATATGCTATAGTTTTGGATCCGCCTCACTCTTGGCGAAACCAAGTCCGGTGAAATAACTGTCTATCCGTGTGTACTAAGCACGAGGTGCTTGTTTCAGCCCATACAATGCTCTTTTGAGCCTGCACACATGCGAATCGCTGCTGAAGATTTAGAATCCTTTGGGATGCTCAATGTGCACCTCCTCCTCAATGATTCCATTGAGGAATTCAGTCTTCACATCCATCTGATGAATGTGCCAACCCATCTGCGCTGAGAGAGCTAGGATGGTCCGTATGGAAGAATACCTTGCGACAGGTGCAAAAGTTTCTTCATAGTAGATCCCCTCGATCTGTGAGAAGCCCCAGGAAACAAATCTTGCCTTATACTTCTCAATGCTCCCATCAGCATCTTGCTTCACTTTGTAGATCCATCTTGAACCTACCATTGATTTCCCTTCTAGCCTTGGGACAATCTCCCATGCACTGTTTCTGACAATCGAATCATACTCTTCCACCATGGCATCTACCCATGCGAGATCCTCCACAACTTCCTCGAAAGAGGATGGCTCCGTCACGATACACTTGCTCATCAGAGCCATCTATCCAGTAAATCAGTCAGGTGACTGTCTCTGTCTGCGCTGTGATATAGGAGCTCCTACATTATGCACTGCATCAATATTTAGTCGCTCAGCTTCTGTAGTGCGCTTCTACCCTCTGATTTTTGGCACTGCATGAGTGGTTTCTTCTACTCCATGAACCTCCTCTTGTGGCTGATCCACATCTTGAGGTTCATCTTTAGGAACAAGTAGCTCCTCCTCTGCATGCAAGTGTAGCTCCCTCTCAAGCGAAAACTTCATGGCTTTCTCCTCATGAAATTTGATATCCCATCGCACGACAGTCATCCCACTGTCTGGAAAATACACACGATAATTGTGGGGTTTTTCTGTGTACCCCACAAATATCCCAATCTCTGCGGTCGGCTCCAAATTCTTCCTGGATCCTTCATCACATGAATGTAAATAGGTGAGCCAAAAATCTTCAAATGAGAAATATCAGGCTTCTTACCAAAAAATGCCTCTTCGGGTGTACTCATGCCAGATAATCTATGAGGACAATGGTTTTGCACATAAATCGTAGTGTTGCATGCCTCAGCCCACAAGTGTATGGGAAGGCCCTAATCATGCAACATCGCCCGTGCAGCTTCCGCGATCGTTCTGTTCTTTCTCTCCACGACCCCATTCTGCTGTGGGTTATGAGGTGCTATGAGTTCTCTTCGAATTCCTTCTTTGCTACAGAAGTCTTTGAATTTGCCAGAGATGTATTTGCCACCATTATCGTTCCTTAGAGCTTTCACCTGCTTCCCCGACTCTTTCTCAACCAGCACCTTGAACTCACAAAACTTTGAGTATGTCTCGCTCTTCTTCTGCATGAAGAAGATCCAGCACTTATGAGAAAATTCATCAAAAAATATCACATAATACTTGTGCTTTGCTATTGAAGCAACCGAGAAAGGTCCACACACGTCTGTGTGAATTCTCTCAAGGATTGTGGAGGCACAACTATCCTTCTCATGAAAAGTGGTCTTCACAAATTTTCCCAAAGTACATCCCTTGTACTGATCTGACCGTGCAAGTGTACCTTTGGGAAGCCCAGTAGAAATCTGCTACAAAATTTTCAAAGCGCCATGATGAAGATGGCCCAATCTCCTGTGCCACAATTCGCCCTCATCTCGGCTCACCATTCCTTCTACTTTTTCTGCCATTGCAGCGCAACCATCTACCTGCAATTGATAAATATTCTTAACTTGAATCCCTATCCTCCTGGTTTGACCACTTGTTTTAAGGCGCAGGAAAGCTTTTCCCTCACTAAAAACAACATCATAACCCTTGTCTTCCAACATCACCACGAAGATCAGATTCTTATTCAAGCCTGGAACATGCATGACATCCTTCAAGATGAAAGGTTTACCAGACTCCCTCTCAAAGGAAATGGTCCTGATACCAGTCACACTGTATCGACCATCATCGCCCATCTCGATGTGCACTCCAAGATCATTTTTCTCTAGATCACTAAACAAATCTTTGTCTTCGGTCATATGGAAAGACGCACCACTATCAAGAAGCCACACTGATCCCATCACACTTGAAACCAAACATGCGATCAAAGAAAGGTCGAGCTCAAAATGCGAGGCTAAGGCCTCTCCTGCTGCAGAACCAACAATGCTCTTATTTTTCTTCTTTTGTGGACAATTAGTGGCGAAATGCCCGTGCTGGTGACAATGAAAACACTTCACCTTGGACAAATCCTACTTCTTGCCTTTAGCTTCAGATTTGGAAGATTTCTTCCCTTTTCCTTTTTGAGCTTTGGCAGCCAAAGTTAAATTTTCTTCATCTTCATTATTAAATGAAGATCCATCCTTGGTACCCCGCCTTATCTCCTCCTGCACAAGATCCGACCAAATTCGCTCCCATCCTGGCAGTTTCTCTCGTCCATTGACAGAGTCTTCGTAGCTATGCTAACTCTTCGGAAGCCCAAGGAGAGACAAGATCACCAAGTCTTCTTCATCAACAGTAACCCCCACACTTCCCAGCTCATCCTCGCAGTGGAAAAACTTCGTGAGGTATTTTGGAATACTATTGCCTTTCTCCATTTTTATTTTTCTGAGCTTGTATTTAAGCGCCAACTTCCTCTGGTCACTTCAGCTTTAGAACAAGTCTGTCAAAGCCTTCCACATTAAGAATGGAGTGGCTTTACCATGAAGGCTGGACACAATGTGGTCCTTCACACCTTCCAATAGAATCCTTCGACACTTTTCTACCTTCTTTTGCCATGCATCAAGTGCGGCTGCATCGCTAGAAGCAGACTTCGGAATATCAACATCTATGAACTCTTTCAACCCATTATCATCCAGCACCGCCTCCATCTTGTCCTTACATGCTATGTAATTCAAGCTCCCATCAAGGGCATACTCCAATCGAAATCCGTTGAAATACATTTCAATGAATGCTCAACTTCGACACCAAGAAAACACTACAACAAATTCGAAGTCCACCAGCACAAAACTCAACCACTTCAAAAATTGCAATCTCCTCCAATGATCAATACTGCTCTGATACCATGTAGAAATTATATAAATTATGTGTTATATGTCCAGGATTCTCCTGATCTCACACTATTTTAACTTCATGCAAAATACAAAAACTATTCCACCATTGATCATTTGCGGAAATTAAATCAAGATTGCAATGCACACATGAAACAATAAACATTCACACACATTAACACAGTTGTTTAACGGGAAAGCCTGAAGTTGAAAACCCAAACTATATGTATATAATATATGTCATAGATATCATGTAACAATCCTCATAAAAATCTGATAATATCAAGCACTCATTACAATACAATCGCTACACACTAATCAGGCCCGATCTTGCAAATCCATGCATCGATCTTTTCCACCTGCTAGCCTTCCTCTACTGCGCAATCCCTGCTGAAGAATGGCTCTGAATGAGTTCAAATTACTCCAACCTTTCTTACGCAATCCTCATTGGCATCTCCACTGAGTGTTGGATGCAATCAATGCATCACTATAGTCACAACTAATAGTCACACTTGCTCTTTCACCTATCTCTCCACTGGTCTCCAATGAAACTACCATGCACTGTAGTTAACTGATGTATTCTTCAGTTGATTAATGAGTTATTATTTGTGAATTAATTAACTAATTAATTCACTCCACTCTCACTAGTGTATCATTCAGTTAGACTAGATACAACTAGCTCAACTGAGTCTAATTGAGTTAAACTAAATAAAACTCCACCAACTACTTCTCTAACTCCACCAAACTCTGCCACTTGAGTTCTAACTGAAGTCCTGCATGCAATAGCTCTAGTAAACCCTCAGGATTAGCGTAATTCCTTTTGTTAGCTGTTGTGCCACATCTGTTCACTTAACTGAAGTGCTCCAAGAGAATAAGATAATGTTTAGAGTCCAAATATTATCAAGAGCTTATAATATTCGACATATCTATTTTTAGACTGGCAATCTAAAAATAGACTCCGCCCAATATGTCTACAAATAGAAGTCCATATGTTTTTCGACCTTGACCAACCATCCAAAAATAACATCCTGCAACTCATAGAATATGATCGACATGTCTAAAAATAGGCATAGTCTAAAAATAGACTTTGCGCCAAAAATAGCCTGTGGGCCCACTTAGTGAAGGCGACTCTTTTCACTAAGCTCATCATCTTGTTGAATCTCAACTTATGTATCCCAGTTTAACTTATTTATCTGTTTAATTATCTTTGCTTTTTCCTCTGCCATTTTTTTCCATTCTATTTGAAGCTGTTGTGCCTTTGGAAGGAAGCCTGGGGTAGTCTCTGTTATCAAATTTGCTATGTACATATTTTCATTTATACACTCAATGATACTATTTGCTGCTTCTGCTGCCTCTCCAATTGCCTGTTCTGCTTATTTAAGTTGGAAGTCCCATCTCGATAATAACATCTCTTTATGTGATTCATCAATCTTGGGCAATTCCACTCTTTTCTCTTCTTATGATTTCTGCCAGTCTAAGAAGTCTGAAACTTTCTTAAGAATTGAATTATAATCAAGTCATAAATCTACAACTTGATTTGTAATTTTATCGCTTATTTCACAATAGGAATTCCATTGCGAGATCTTCCGGCAGAATAATTCTTCGTGTTGTAAGAGCTGAGAATTTAGAGAGAGTGTTTCTGTGATAAATTCCCTAATTTTGGGGTCATCCTTATGCAATTCCATCATGGTTTGTATCTGTTCTTATTTATTGGCTAAACTGGTTTGATGATCCAATTGCATTTGATGGAAGTCTTGCTGAAGTTTTGCTAACTGTGTCTCTGCTTCTTTATTGATTTTTACTTATTGCAATTGCTATTCCAACAATAAAATCTTGTCTTCTTTGTCTTTGAGTAGTAACTAAACCTCTGCTGCTTTATCAATTGTTGCAGAAGCATATGCTCTTGTGATTTGAGAAAGCTTAGTTATATTTTCTGATGGGTTTGTCGTGGGATATTCTCCTACCTCAGCCAGCTACAACTGACTTCTATTAAGCTACAACTTGATATGGAAGCACCAACTTCCTCACTCTTTCAACAAAAACCACATGCTGATTTACTTGGATATTAGCTCTGTTCTGTTCCTTTTTCACTGCTGTCCACCAGCCTTCATATCTGCCTTATATCATCTCAGAATATTTACATCTTCTCATTCTGCTCCTCCTTCTTCTTACCCTTTCTGCCTCATTTCTCCATTCTACAAAAAAAAACTCTTTATGCATATCAATGTGATATCATTTATAGAGTTCACCTCATGACTGTTTGCATTCCACAGGGAATTTGAAATGAATAGCCATGACTCTTTGACTTCCGTCTTCTCATTTCTTTGCCCAGTTCATTCAAAGGAATATAACAATATGTACAAATTTCAGTTTTACAATGGAGTTTTTCTTTACCTCCAGAGACTTGCCTTTGCATCACAAACAATATAAAATCAATTAAAACATTTACATTTTCAGTTACAATCAAAAATTTCAATTCAACCATTCAACTCTTGGCTCGCTGTGCGTTTGTCTTTTCTGCTGCTGTCACTGTCTTTTTCAGTTTTTGAATACTCTCCTGTTTTCCATGCATGTAGAATGCATTTCCCAAATTATGTTCCAAATCTGGCAGCTTTATCAAAATTCAAAATATTTTAAATTTCAGAAGCTCTTCATATGGTTCAAAACCACTCAACACATATGCAATGCTCTTTTATAAAAACCCAAATAACTCTTGGCATATAAAATAGACCCTTTTAACATAGTAAATAGCCTTTCGGGCCCACTTGCTGAACTCTTTATATTCTCTGATGCGATGAGCCGCCTCTGATGACTTCCAATTGTGATGACACCCTTTGTGATGGTTCCGATGCGATGAATCGCAATCACAAACTTCAATGGATTGTTCCATTACTTTTCCTTCACGCCGATGCGATGAATCGCCAGTCGGACTGCTGCGATTAAGTTTCACCATTGCAATCGCAATCACAAAATTCAGTGGTCCGCTGTGCCTTTGGTCATCTGATTTTTGCCGATGCGATGAGAGAAGGGTCCCACCAGGCAGTACCTTGGCATTTCAATGTTATATGTTATATTTCTCCTTTACCCGTCGAAGCGCTTTAACAAAGGAAAACCTTATACTTTCGGATTTTATGAATCTCCGCTGATGCGATGGGTCAATGTAGACCCCACTCCAACTTAATCTTTATGATCCAATGGTTGCTATCGACTGTGATCTAACGGTTGTGATTGGATCGCATCATCGCAATCAAAACATTCAAAAATTTGTTCCCTTGCTCTTCTGCTGTGCTGATGCGATAAGAGATCGTCGATGCGATAACTTACTGTAGATCCAATGGTTACTGTTAATTGGGATCGGACGGTTGCGATTAAATCATTCAATCACAATCGAAACTTTCAAACTATCGTTCCTTTGTTCTTCCATTCCACCGATGCGATGTGAGATCGCCGATGCGATGAGATCTCCACCGTCGATCTTCTATTTCCGATAAGATCTCCGCCGTCGATCTTTAACACTTCCGCTTTAGGCCTTGACATTAATATTCTACCTTTCGCGTGATGCGACCACCGTTAGATCTTCACCGATCTTGATCTGATGGATATCGCTTCAAAATATATTTGCTGTTTAACATTTCAAAACGTTCATGCAGTTTTCCCTTGCGATCGCCGTTGGATCTTCGCCGCATCAAATCGGACAGCTATCGCATTACTTCGACCCCTGACCTTTAATTCTAAAAAATTACGCGAAATGGGCGGTTTTAGTATTGTGACTTGTCATAATATGATATGATCGCATTCCAAATTGAATAAAATACTCATGGCCCAAAAGCTGTGCAAAATCAGTGGTATGGTTTCCCAAAAACCACTTTCCTCGCGGGTCCCACTCTAATCCTTTATTTGTTTAAGCGAACCTTAGGAATAGCGTTAACGCCTTTGGAAAAGTTTCGGCAATACATATTTTTAATGAAACTGTTTTGTAGCCATGGAACATTATAATAAAGTACTCAACCCTTCGCATCGCATCTCATCGTAAATACAAACACTTGCCACTTCTTTTTATGTTTCGCTGATTGTGATATGCGATCGCATCACATCGCAAACCTATTGCATCACATTGCATCTCATTACATCGCATCTTCATTTTGCTGCCTCTGCTTTATCCACTGCGTCTGTTCCTTGTCTGCCTTGCTGCCTTTGCTGCCTTTGCTGCCTCTGTTTCTTGTATAATGCTACTCCTTTCTGCCTCTCTTTTGCTATCTCTTCTGCCTCTCTTTTGTGCTCCTCCTATCTTCTCCTTTGCCTTATTGCTAGTTCTTGTTTGGTCTTTTGCCTTAGTGATAGTTCAGGTGCTACTCCTGTCTTCTCATTTTCCATCAATGACAATATTTCCAATAGTCTCCCCCTTTGGCATTGATGGAAATGCTTTAATACTCTTCTTTTTCTTGCTTTTCCTCCCCCTTTGATATCAATGGCAAAGGGTTGCAAATTTCCTAGTGTGGTTTCCAAATATTGTCCATTATACTCTGATCTTGAGGACCTATTCCATGCACTGCTCACTTGCTCTGGCTCTTTTGTGACAATATTTGTTGACTAATCTCCCCCTGGAATGATGCTTTCTTTTCTGATCTCCCCCTGGAATGATGCTTTATTTTCATGTCAGAGAGTAACATCTGTAGACCCACCCCTAGTTTTTCTCTTAGATGTTCGAATGGTTCTTTTGCAAGAGGTTTTGTGAATATGTCTGCTGTTTGTTCCTTCCTTGGTACATATTCCAACTTCACTACTTTCTGTGCTACTTGTTCTCTGAGGAAATAGTACTTAATTAGGATGTGCTTTGTCTTTAAATGAAGTATAGGATTTTTTGATATACTTATTGCGCTTGTATTGTCACATTTGATAGAAATAGGTTCATCAATGCTTATCTTCATGTCTTGGAGAGTTTGTTTCATCCACATTACTTGTGTGCAACATGCTGCTGCTGCTATGTATTCTGCTTTTGCTATAGATAGAGAGATAGAAGTTTGCTTCTTGCTTATCCATGCCACCAGACTTTTTCCCAAATAGAATGCACCTCCACTTGTGCTTTTCCTGTCATCCACACAGCTGGCCCAATTTGCATCTGTATATGCTGTCAAAGTGAAGCTTTTGCCTTTTGGATACCATAGCCCATAATGTGCAGTTCCCCTTAGATATCTGAATATTCTCTTGATTGCTAGTAAGTGATTTTGTTTTGGTGCTGTTTGATATCTTGCCACAAGTCCTACTGCCAACATAATGTCTGGTCTAGAAGCTATTAGGTATAGTAGACTTCCTATCATGGATCTGTAAAGTTTTTTATCTACATCTGTTGATCCATCATTAGCACATAGGTTGCATCCAGTGATCATGGGAGTTGACACAGGTTTGCAGTCTTCCATTTGGAACCTTTTCAACATCTCTCTTAAGTATTTTTCTTGTGAGATGAATGTTCCTGTGTTCTTTTGTTGAATTTGAAGTCCTAAATAGAAGGTGAGCTCTCCAATCATAGACATCTCAAATTCTGATTTCATTTCTTCAACAAATTCTTTTGTTAACTTCCCTTTGTTGCTACCAAACATGATTTCATATACATATACTACTACAATTAGGAGTTCATTTTCATTAGCCTTTATGTACAAATTGCTGTCTAATCCTCCTTTCTTAAAACCTTGTTTTTGCAAGTATTTGTCTAGCCTTGAATACCATGCACAAGGAGCTTGTTTCAACCCATATAAGGCTTTCTTTAATCTGCACACATAGTCTTGTTTATCTGTTAAGGAGAATCCTTTAGGTTTTTCCATGTAGACTTTTTCCTCTAGATCTCCATTTAGGAAGGAAAACTTCACATCCATTTGATATACCTTGAATTCATGATAACATGCAAAGGCCAAAAACATTCTGATTGCTTCCATTCTGGCTACAGGGGCAAAGGTTTCATCATAATAAAGACCTTCAATTTGTGAATATCCCTTGCATACAAGTCTGGCTTTATTTTTGATTACCTGCCCTTGCTCATTCATCTTATTCTTGAATATCCATTTCGTGCCAATGACATTTTTCCCAGTGGGTCTTGGAATTAATTCCCAGGTATTTTTCTTCTCGATTTGGTCCAATTCTTCATTCATAGCTTTCACCCAATATTTTTCTTTGCTGGCTTCTTCAAACTTCTTTGGCTCTATTTGTGATAACATAGCTAGGTATACTTTTTTTGTCTGTTCAACTAACTGTCTTCTAGTCTGGACTCCAACACTTTTGTCCCCAATGATTTGGTCTTCTAGATGATTCTTTTGAGTGTGTCTTGAGGGACCTTTTGAGTTTAGTTTAGTATCTTCTGTTGTCTTGCTCAGTTCATCATTATCTTGGTTCTCATCTTCAAGATCATCTGGAGAATTTTCGCATCTTGTGCTTCTTGTTTTATTTGGTAGTTCTTCGTCGAATCTTACATCAATTCTTTCCATAATATTATGCAATCTTTTGTTGTAGCACTTGTAATCATCACTCTTGGATGCATATCCTAAAAATATTCCTTCATTTTCTCTTGCATCAAAATTTCCCAGATTTTCATCATTATTTTTTATAAAACACTTGCTTCCAAAGAATTTAAAGTGCTTGATTGATGCTGGTTTACCATGCCATAATTCGTAATGAGTCTTGTCACAGTTTGGTCTTAAATGAGCTTTGTTAAGAATGTGAACAACTGCGTTTACTTCTTCTGCCCAGAAGGTTTGGGGAATGTTACTTTCTTGCATCATTGCTCTGGCAATCTGTTGTGCTGACCTAGTTTGTCTCTCTGCCACTCCATTCTGTTGAGGTGTACCTGCAATTGTAAACTGTTGTTTTATCCCATGCTCATTGCATAGGTCTGCAAAATCATAGTCTGTGAACTCACCTCCTCTATCTGATCTGATGCAATTTAGCTTGCATCCTGTTTGATTTTCTGCCAATGCCTTGAATATCTTGAATTTATCAAGTGCTTCATATTTATATTTGAGAAATGCTACCCACGTCATTCTGGAAAAATCATCTATTATCAGCATAAAATAAGATTCTCCACTTGGTGCTTTAGTTCTCGAAGGTCCACACAGGTCCATGTGAACAAGCTGAATAGGTCTACTTGTAGATAGTTTCTCTTTGGTCTTGAAAGATGTGTGGGTCTGTTTGCCTAGTTGGCAGGGTTTAGATATGTTATTTGAAGGCTTCTTTATGACTGGCATATCTCTGACTGCATTCTTCTTGCTTAGACTTATGATGTGGTCAAAGTTTAGGTGTCCCAATATTCTATGCCATAACCATGATTCCTCAAGTTTGCTAAGGTGGCATGCTTCATTCTATTCTTTCACTATGTAGACATTACTTTCTGTTTGAATACCTTTGATCAAGGTCTTTCCTGTGGTGCTTGATCTTACTTCACAGTCTTGTGCTCTAAAAAGAACCTCATAGCTTTTGTCACACATTTGACTAACACTTAGAAGATTGGCTTTCAGCCCATCCAAAAATAGTACATCTTGAGCCTTTCCTCTTCCATTATCCAAATTGACTGAGCCTTTTCTTTTGATTTTCCCTGATTTATCATTACTGAAAGTTACATTTCCAGATTTATTTTCATCAAAGGTTATACACTTGCTTCTATCTCCAGTCATATGCTTTGAGCATACACTATCCAAATTCCATTGGCTTTTATGATCTTGGGCTATTAGAGCCAGGTCACACTTATTCAACTTATTTTTCCACTGCAGGTAGCTATTTGTTTAGCACCTTTTCTGGGAAGATGGACCACATTCTTAGAGAGGACATTGGGAAGACATATGTCCGATTTTATCGCATACAAAGCATTTGATCATATTTTTAACAGGATTATGAGTACGAGTGAACTCTCCATAATTCATAAATCTCGTTGAGGTTTTGAACATTAGTCTTTGTCCATATGTTCTACACTCCTTGGATTTATGGCCGAACTCCTTACAGTAAAAGCAATACCCATAAAAATAATTAGCGTACCTGATGAAGGGTTGTCTTCTCCATTTGTTTGCTTGAGGTAGTGTTTTAAATTTTTGCATCCTTTGATGGTTGGAATTGATTCTCCTTTTATGATAGTATGTAGCAATATGTCCCAGTTTGTGGTAGGCATAACAAGAGAAATTTTTCATAGGGGGGAAGAATATCCTTTGACAGCTTCCAAATTTGATATATTCAGGACTACATGAGCCTTTTTCAGTTGACTGTTTATTTGTTTCTCTCTTTGTCATTTGAGGTTCCTTCATGTTTCTGTTTACTTTATTGCAGGCATATACTTTTGTAGGAACCTTCTGAGCTGCTTCATTATCCTTGAAAACTTTTACAAAAATGATATTCCTGTTATCTGTTTCTTTGACTTTACTTGTTTCTCCTTCATAGCCTATCCCAGTTTTTATCAGAGGAGATCTTTGAGCATCTAGTATTTTATTCAACTTATCAGAGCTTGTCATTTGAGAGGTGTTTATTGACAATTTCCTTTGGGTGTTTTCTAATTTCATCCTCAAGTATACTACTTCTTCTTCCAATTTCTCTTGCTTTTGAATTTTATCCTCAATTTTCTTAAGTAAAGTGTCTTCTACCTTCTTGGATTCTTCAAGCTCTACTTTCAACTGAATGAGGTCTTCTGAATTTTTTCTTCTCTTACATATTTGAGGAGAATGTCTTTCTGTTTTCTGCACTTTCGTTTAAGTCTATCTATTTCCTCTAGGGCACTTCTTAGCTCCCCCTCAAGATCAACTTCACCTTCTTCCTCATCTTCTAGAAGGAATCCTTCAAGCTCTTCCTTGGCCATCAATACAAATTCAGAGGTTTACTCTTCATTGGAGGATTCATCTTAGCATTCAGATGCACTGCTGTCTTGTTGAGCATAAAATGATTTTCTCATGTATCTATTCCCTTTCTGCCAGTTCTTTGATATGGTTTTCTCTAAATCTTTATTCTGATTCCTTGTCTTCTTATGAGGACACTTAGAAGCATAGTGTCCAACTCTTACACAGTTAAAGCATTTAAATGGAAGTTTATCTTTATACTTTCCTGAGCCTCTTTCTAATCTTCTGATAAATTTGGCCTCTTCTTCATCAGAGCAGGAGCATGTATCTTATTTTTCTTCTTTGTTCTTCTCTGTCTTGAAGGCTGCCTCCCTCACATTTGACTTCCTCTGTGGCAGTCTCATCTCATAGGCTGTTAGGTTTCCAAGTAATTGGTTCATGGTCAAAGTTTCCCAATCAGCTGTTTCTTCTATGGCAGAAACATTGGGGTTAAAGCTGGATGGTAAATAACTTAGAATCTTTTGAACAATTACACATTCTTTTATGGTTTCTCCTAGAGCTTTCATGTTATTCACAATTTCTGCAACCCTTAAAAAGAAGTTGGCAATGTCTTCGTCATCATTCATTTTTATATTTTCAAACTGAGCTCTATAGACTTGAAGTTTGGTTATCTTCACCTTTTTGTCTCCCTCTTGGATGTTTTCTAGTGTATCCCATATTTCTTTGGCAGTCTCTTTGTGCATTACTTTGATAAATTCTGCCTCACACAATCCATTTAAGAGTGCATTCATGGATTTTCCATTAGCTACAAAATCTTGTTTGGCATCTTTCTCTGAGTCAGTCTCCTTTGGGGCATATCCCAATTCCACAGCAGCCCAAACTTCTATTCCTAGAGAAATTATGTATGTCCTCATTCTTCTTTTCCAGAAGGGATAATTTGCACCGGTGAACAAAGGGGCTTTATTTGTTGAGTATCCTTCTAGACTAGCGATCCTGGTGACCTAGGATCTCCTTCCAGTTGTTAGACTGATACAGAAGGAACCTGGCTCCGATACCAATTGTTGAACCCTTGGTTAAATTGAGAAGGGGGGGTGAATCATTTTAACGCAATCATGTTCTTATTAAACTTTCTTTTATACTCATTCACATCATCATTTTGTGATCAACTTAATATACTATGGAACAACAATCTTAATAAATGAGCAGCATGTATAAAGCAGAATAAATACAGAGTATCAACACATAATCATCATGCATATAGACAACAGATATAAGTGGAAACCCATAAAGGGAGAAAACCACATCTTATTATTGTTGTGATGCAAAGGCAAACTCCAACTCCCTCTCACCACTGATTTTCTGTAGGCTCCAACCTATAGGAGGCTCCTACCTCAATTCTGCAAGCTAAAACTTGCAAGGAAGCTCCAAATCCCATCTATTTTATGCAAGCTATGACCTACAGGAGGCTCCTACCTCAGCCAACTACAACTGACTTCTATCAAGCTACAACTTGATATGGAAGCACCAACTTCCTCACTCTTTCAAAAAAAACCACATGCTGATTTACCTGGATATCAGCTCTGTTCTGTTCCTTTTTCACTGCTGTCCACCAGCCTTCATATCTGCCTTATATCATCTCAGAATCTTTATAGCTTCTCTATCTTCTCCTCCTTCTTCTTACTCTTTCTGCCTCATTTCTCCATTCTCCAAAAAAAAATTCTCTATGCATATCAATGTGATATCATTTATAGAGTTCACCTCATGACTGTTTGCATTCCACAGGGAATTTGAAATGAACAACCATGACTCTTTGACTTTCGTATTTTCATTTATTTTCCCAGCTCATTCAGAGGAATATAACAATATGTACAAATTTCAGTTTTACGGTGGAGTTTTTCTTTACCTCCGGAGACTTGCCTTTGCATCACAAACAATAAAAAATCAATTAAAACATTTAAATTTTCAATTACAATCAAAATTTCAGTTCAACCCATTCAACTCTTGGCTCACTGTGCATTTGTCTTTTCTACTGCTGTCACCATCTTTTTCAGTTTATGAATACTCTCCTGTTTTCCATGCATGTAGAATGCATTTCCCAAATTATGTTCCAAATCTGGTAGCTTTATCAAAATTCACAATATTTTGAATTTCAGAAGCTCTTCATATGGTTCAAAACCACTCAACGAATATACAATGCTCTTCTATAAAAACCCAAATAACTCTTGGCATATAACAATAGACCCTTTTAACATAGTAAATAGCCTTTCGGGCCCACTTGGCAAACTCTTTCTATTCTCCAATGCGATGAGCCGCCTCCGATGACACCCTTTGCGATAGTTCCGATGCGATGAATCGCAATCGCAAACTTCAATGGCTTGTTCTATTGCTCTGCCTTCACGCCGATGCGATGAATCGCCAGTTGGAATGCTGCTATTAAGTTTCACCGTCGCAATCGCAATCGCAACATTCAGTGCTCTGTTGTGCCTTTGGTCATCTGATTTTTGCCGATGCGATGAGAAAAGGGTCCCACCAGGCAGTACCTTGGAATTTCAACGTTATATGTTATTTTTCTCCTTTACCCGTCGAAGCGCTTTAACAAAGGAAAACCTTATACTTTCGGTTTTTCTGAATCTCCGCTGATGCGATGGGTCAATGTAGACCCCACTCCAACTTAATCTTTATGTTCCAACGATTGCTATTGACTGTGATCTAACAATTGCGATTGGATCGCATCATCACAATTGCAACATTCAACAACTTTTTCCCTTGCTCTTTCACTGTGCTGATGCAATAAGAGATCGCCGATGCGATAACTCACTGTAGATCCAATGGTTGCTGTTAATTGGGATCGAACGGTTGTGATTAAATCGCTCAATCGCAATCACAAATTTCAAACTATCATTCCTTTGTTCTTCCATTCCGCCGATGCGATGTGAGATCGTCGATGCGATGAGATCTCCACCGTCGATCTTCTATCTCCGATAAGATCTCCGCTGTCGATCTTCAACACTTCCGCTTTAGGCCTTGACATTAAGATTTTTCTTTTCGTGTGATGCAAACATTGTTAGATCTTCACCGTTCTTGATCCGACGGATATCGCTTCACAATATACCTGTTGTTTAACATTTCAAAACATTCATGCACTTTTCCCTTGCGATCGCTGTTGGATCTTCACCACATCAAATCGGACGGCTATCGTGTTACTTTGACCCTTAACCTTTAATTCTAAAAAAATACGCGAAATGGGTGGTTTTAGTATTGTGATGTGTCATAATATGATACGATCGCATTCCAAATTGAATAAACCGCTCATGGCCCCAAAAGCTGTGCGAAATCAGTGGTATGGTTTCCCAAAAACCACTTTCCTTGCGGGTCCCACTCTAATCCTTTGTTTGTTTAACCGAACCTTAGGAATAGCGTTAATGCCTTTGGAAAATTTTCGGAAATACATGTTTTTAATGAAACTCTTTTGTACCCATGGAACATTATAATAAAGTACTCAACCCTTTGCATTGCATCTCATCGCAAATACAAACACTTGCCACTTCTTTTTATGTTTCGCCGACTGTGATATGCGATCGCATCACATCACAAATGATCCGGATTTATGCAGGAACGCAACAGAATAAACACATAACCATAAATACAGAGATGCAGCGGAAATAACACTTCATTTCATTAATATCAAAGAACTGAAATTTTCTTACAGACAGAACGGAAATAAAACTAGCTAGGGCACTGGTAGCTATCTCTGAGAAGAGATGTGGCGGCTACAGGCCTCTGAACTGCATTACAATGAGGCTCGAGGCCTATTTATTATTGAGAAACAATGGAGAACCCTAAAAATCCCAAAAACCTAACCCTAGGAGATGAAGCGCCAAAACTATGGGCCCCGTTTGGGTAAATTGGTGTTTCAACTTCCCAGGGACGTAACTTTGGCATACTATCTCCGTTTGACGCACATGATACATCATTAGAAAGCTCGATCCGAGGACTACAACTTTTGTGACGATTTTGATGATCAAAATCGCAACAAATTTTCATACCAAAAAACGTCGTTTAGGGCCTCAAAACGGCTCCGGAAGTTCGGGACCCGAAAAACTGCTAAAAATAGTAAGTTATGCCAAAACTGAAAAACTGAAAGAGACAATGGTGGGGGCCCAAGTGGAATAGGCGGGTGGCCACCAATATCCTCCTGGATCATTCCTCCCCCCTTAGGAAGCAATGGTCCCCATTGCGTTAAGTTCCTCCATGAGATGAGGAAATTTCTGCTGAACTTGGTCCATGGTGAACCACTTTCCTTGGTGCAGGAGTTGGCCAGCTTTGACAACCCGATACAGTTGGATCTGCTGTTGACGAGTGTTCTTGATTTGCATGTCCATGATACAATATGTGGTGGCCTGTTCCATGCAGTCTGGGTTTAACTCTGTTGGTGTGAGTTGTTCTGCAATGTCCGAGGTGTCCAGTAGAGGTGGAAAGTAAGGACGAAGGCGATCCACATTGAAAACTGGGTGCAGACCAAGGAATGGTGGAATACTAAGCTCAAAGTCATTGTTACCTACAGCCTTGGTGATGGTGTACGGCCCGTATCAGAGCGGGCGAAGCTTGCGGTGAGGTCCAGTGAGGCGCTCCTTCTGCAAATGTAGCCATACTTTGTCGCCCACCTGGAAGTGGTGTGGCACCCGGTGTTGATCATGGCGCTGCTTGTACTTCGCATTGGCTCTGTCCAATATATCATGAACATGTTGGCGGATGTGTTGAATGCGCTCGATGAAGCTACTTGCTTTGTCAACTTCAGACTGGACATGAGCTGAATCGGCCTGAGCAGCTGCAAACGGCATGGCTATGTCGATGGGACATAGTGGTTGGAATCCCAAGCCCACCTGAAAGGGGCTATGGCCAATTGAACTGTGGAGAGCCCGGTTATAACTGTGTTGTACATAGGGGAGGCTCTCGTCCCATGTGCGTGGATGCTTTGAGTTGTACATGCGCATAATGTGTACAATCATTCTGTTGACGACCTCTGTCTGGCCATCTGTTTGGGGATGGAAAGCTGTGGACTTGGCGAGCTTTGTGTCCAACATTGACCAGAGGCTGGACCAAAATGTGCTGAGGAACCTGCTATCTCGATCTGATATGATAGACTGTGGGATCCCAAAGTGCACCCACACTCGTTCAAAGAAGAGTTTAGCAGTGGCTTCTGCTGTGATATTCTTCTTACAGGCCGCCATGATGGCCATCTTCGAGAATCTG
>JAXQQM020057801.1:0-108334 GCA_034641835.2 Pinus albicaulis
CACTTATATTTATTTAGAATGTGGGGTGGGCCATAAGTAAACACTACTAAGTGTCGGCGTTTACCAGATGGATGTTCTTTGTCTACACATATGTTGAGAAATAGTTTTATTTTAAATTGTTGTCATGCTTAAGATCTGTTGTGTCAAGCTTCTGGATGGTGTAAATCAATGTTGGTAAATTATCCTCATCTAAATAGCAAAGATCCCAGCTGGTACTATTGTTTATTTATATTGTTGTCCAGAAATTCAATGTGTTGTGCTGTATAATTTTGTGTTGTATTATATACATATTTTTTAAAACTAGTTTTAAAGTCTACTAGTCATACATGATATTCAAAAACTTGATTATAAAATTTCCTTGTCTTTTTTTTGTTAGTTGAACGTGTCTTTGGACGCTGACAAGGGAATCCCGGACTCCAAAAGAAGTACAATTATTAAAGATCTTGCGTCATTCTTGTCTCCAATTCAGAATAGATTGTTCTAGTTTGAAGCAGAGCTGAAAGAAAGATGAATTTATGGTTTTGTTTAGAGTTGTTCAGGGTAATTGGTGCTGGGCTAAGCCTACTGTGGTTTTGTAACGTTGCCTCTTTCTGTCTGGAAATTTTTACTGTGGTTTTGTAACCTTGAACTATAATTGTTTTGATATATTGTAACATTGACTGAGATTGAACTGTAGAACACGTACAAATTCCAGTTTGCCTCTCAGAGAGTGTCCTCCACTGCTCATTCAAACTGGGCCCAAACTTTTGTTGGTTATAATAACTTGCATGCAAAATTCATAGATCATTACACGTCAAACCGACTTTACGCCTTGACTAACATTGCATTCAACATGGTGCACAAGTATGATTTACATGTATCAATCAAAACTATGATTGTATCTATATTTGATAATGCAAGTTGAATACAACATACAATACATAGGAGTGCTATGGATATGAAGTTCAATATGAAATAATATATTGATTGCTACTATTACTATTATATAAGGGGTGCTCTTCCAATGGCCATTTATTAGCTATGTGAAGAAGGCTTTGTGGATTTTGTATTTACTATAAGATTATGTATAGCTGAGTTGCAAACAACTAAGTAGAATTTGGTAAGAAGTTTGGAGTATGTGTAATTCATAATGATATTTTCTTCTCTTCATTGATGACTTTTCAATGTGTGAGTTTTGACCTAAGCCATTGCATTATCAATGTGTCAAGACTCAAAACTCGACCTATATGTCAACTACTTCTTATGATTGTTCCTAGGAACACGAATCCTAATTTTTGTAGGTTTAAAATTTATCACAAGTTTGCTCTATTGTGGTCAAATTTGTGGAGGTTATCTCAAAATTTATTTAAGGTACCATGGAGCTAAATTTCTTATGAAATTTCAACACTATTACAAAATTTGGTGCAGATTGTTGATCAATTCTCACTTGTTTAGGGTTATAGATGTTAATGAAAATTTTGTGTGCATGCATGAGAGTTGGTTGCAAATGCTCAATGTTGTGTGCATTAGTGTGATAAATATGGGATAATGCAAAGCATAGTTTTGAAGATTAGTCTAAGTTGACTCGTACCTAATCAACTCAGTCAAGTTGATTGTTGGTTGAACGGTTAATTGTTGGTTCAATGGACATAAGATCTTGCAGGCCTAAATACCAAAGGGCAAAATGGAGCCCATCATGGGGTTCTCTTTGTAATTCTCCACCACTGCTCCCTTCCATGCTTCCTCAAACTCCTCTCCAACCTCAATATCAGTGCTAGTAGTAGCATGAGCAACAATATTACACTTAGTAGAACTAGAACGCGTTTTCCAAACTGCACGAGAACTACTTCCCTCACGAGTCACCATGTGCCATGCTTGGTCTCGATGGTTCGCTTCCTTCAACTCCTGGTTCAACTACCATATCTTCATTGGAACCAACACCCCGAACTCCACTAGACAATGATTCGCCATTTTGTACTAGTGATTCGCCATTTGTACTAGTGATTCGCCATGATTTTACAAGATAATATAATCTCGTGAGAGATTCGCCAAAAAATTATATATAAATATTATATTATTAATAAAATCGCCTTCCATTTTTCCTATGTATCATGGGAATTCGCCCATTTATTATACATATAAATTTACAGGGGTTCTTAAAATTTTCCGTTCGTCATTATCAAGTTCCTTGAAACAAATATCCTATCCATATTTGGTTGTCCCAGAAAAATCATAACAGACAATGCTGATGCTTTTAAATCTAAGAAGATGGTTGATTTATTTTACAAATACCACATAACCTTGGGCCATTCCACTGCTTACTATCCCCAAGGAAATGGATTAGCTGAATCTTCCAACAAGAGCCTCATCAATATCATTAAGAAACTGTTGGAACAGAATCAAAAATCATGGCACAGTAAGCTGGTTCATGCCTTGTGGGCTGATAGGTTAACTACAAAGAAATCAATAAATATGTCCCCCTATCAGTTAGTTTATGGCATGGATGCAGTTTTTCCTACCTCATTGGGAGTTCCAGTCATGAAACTCCTTCAAGAAGTGCAGATTGAAGAGAATGATATGCAGAGAAGAATCAACCAAACAATCCATTTTCAGTAGACCAGAGAAGAAGTTTATGAGAGAACACAGTTGGTCCAAGAAAATATGAAGAAGCTTTTTGACAAAAGGACTAAGGCAAACAATTTCCAAGTTGGAAATATTGTTCTTAAGTGGGATTCAAGGAGAGAAGAGAAGGGAAAACATGGCAAGTTTGAGAACTTGGGGAAGGGGCCCTATATTATTCACGCTGAGAGGGGTCACAATGCATTTTTCTTGAAGGATTTGAATGGAGAAGATCTGTATGGAGGTCCTATCAATGGAAGAATGCTCAAGCATTACTTCTACCAAGAATCATAAGTTTTAAAGCATTTTTTTCTACCATTGTAAATATCATAGTCTTAACATTGCATTCAAAGTTATGAAAAATCAAAAATACAAAAACAGAGAAAGAAACAAAAGAGGGCAGATTGTGAAAACAAGAAAGGTATAGCCCCATACCAAAAAAGAGAAACAAATCTGAAAGTGTGCAAGCTTAAATGCCACTCCTAAAAACACATTTCTAATTAGTCAAACAGCCTAATCTCGACTAATTAGATTTAAATTTTCTGTTGATAGGATAGTGAATTTTATTTGCCTAACTGTTTAATCTTGGCTTATCAGTAGATAGTTTAGGATAGAAATCAAAGGTTCAAATATGCTCAAAATCCGAACCTAAATATTCCAAGCAAAGAGAGTGACTCAAATCTGTTTCAAATCTTGAGTCAAAGAAGAGGTAAATCTGGTTCTAATTAGCTCAAAATCTGAACCAGGGGACAAGCAAAAAAACAGCTCAAACAAATTCAAAAACAGAGCTGTAAAAAGAGGAAGGAAGTGCTTTGAAAATTAGATCTTAAGCCTTCATTTTTGTTTTAATTTTGTGCAAAATAATGTCTATGTGCAGTTGTTCTTATGCCATAGATCAGCATCAAGTCAAACAGCTTAATCTTGACTTGAATGCTTTTTAAATTTATGTTGTAGAAATTAGAGAATACAGTCTGTTGGACAGTTTAATCCCAACAGATAGTAGTTTAGGTAGAGAATCATATGGACTCAACTGTTTAAACTGAGTCCATGGAGAAATAAGGAGTAGAAGTAGATTAGTTTTCCTGCTTTCAAAATAATAAAACGTTGTGAAAGAGTTTTCCAATCCAAGTGCACTCTAAAGAAGAAAAAATGTTAGATCAGTAGGATTGGGTAGGTAGACAGGTTGTATTGATGAATTTCCATTGTTGATCCATGAATGCTAATATGTTTCAGAGCCAAAGAAGATCATCCACAGAAATAAAGGCAACCCAATGGATGAGGCAACTGATCAGCCTCCCACAGAATGTGAGTCTGAAATTCTTGATGCCTTCAAAAAAGGCACCATCCCCAATTGGAGCCACTCTTAGCCACCCATAAATTTTTTCATATTAGGTGGTGGCTAAATGATGTTGGATAGCCTTCAAGAAACAATTTCATTGCTAAAAATTGCTGATGCTTAAAGTCTTTTGATAATATCCTATCCTTTGGATAATCGTCACTGCTTTTCCCCTTTTCAACTCAGAATTTCTGCTGTCATTACATGAAGAAAAACTGCTGCAAGCACCATTTTTTCTTATTTCCCCTTCCAAAACTAACCTCATCTTTGCCTTTCCTTCTCTCGTGAAATCCCTCATTTTCATGATTTTTTCCTTTCCCCTTCATTGAAACCCTTTGATAAGGTTTAAAGACTCTTTCTTTGCCTTATTGGAACCCCTCTAAACCTTTGAAAACCATTGAAAATCCATGAAAAATCCATATTTGGACACATATGGGTCTTAGCCCCCTTCGGCCAGCTCCCTCGACCTTTTTCCCCACGTGACCCGGGCGCCGAAACCAGGCGTTAGCCCGAAAAAGCGCTTAGCACGTTTGGTCATCGGGAACATTTCTCACCGTTGATTTTCCCGGCTCATCGACGGTCTTCACAATCCCATCGCGCCCATGGTCCCCACTCTTGTTCACCGCCCGATCGCATCACAGCCGTCCATTTAACCCACAGATCCGACGGCCCATTTTCATCCGCCCGGTGGTCCCCACGCCATGGTCACTATGCAGAAACCGGCGGTATCCATCGCACCGCTTTCAAGCGTTGGGCAGTTTTCTCCCGATCGGCAGCAATTCCACTCACCGATTGACGCGTGGCCTGGGCACTATTCACCAAACCACCGTCCATCGCGCGTTAAAGTTCAGATGTGGACCCGGCGCGATATGGACGTCCACCGTCCGATCTGAGGCCGCTCATCGGACGGCGATCACTCACTAAAGATGCCCACGCGATAACCAGGCTCCGGCGCAGCGGTAACAGCATCTCCGTCATCAATCTGATATGCAGATCGACGGCCCAAAATTCATCGCCCGTTTTCTCCATTTTTACTTTTCATCTCCGCTCCCGACCGTCGATCTCTGCGCGATCGACGGCTCCAATTCATATTCCTTTTCTGCCTTCCCTTTGAATTCCTCTGATTGATGCCGACCGTTGAATGATGCCATCCAATGGCCACGCTCCCTCCACGTGCCTTCTGAAGCAGTTAACCTATATATGCAAGATTTTATTACAGTTGTTTGTATTTTTGCAGGGTTTTATGGTTTTTTCCGCTATGTCTGAAGAAAATTTGAAGGTAGAGGGTGACGATCCTCCCGCCTTCGATTCATCAAAGAAAATCCTTCGTAGGGTTTAAAATTCACGTTTCATCAGTGATTCACGAGGCATTGATGCCATATCATCCCTGCGCGACCCTACATACCAGCAAAGCACAATGAATTAGACACAAATCAAAGAGTATCAGTGCCGAGAGACAAAAACGCACCAGCACGGAAGTTTGAAGACAGATTTGTGGAGGATTATGGCCAAAAATGGATTATTAAAAGCCTTATCCTCCCAACTAAACACAGTTTGAAGAAAGTCAGGAGTGTTTTCTCAGATAGAGAGCCTACACTGCCACATCAGGGGCTAATTGAATCCCCCAGCTGCCACAGGGCCACCTACAGCCTCAAATCAAACAAAGGAAGGCCGAAGTTATTACTAGACAGTACATATTTTGCATCAATACAGGTGAACAGTAAATTCAACCACAGAAACTTATTGAAAACTGTCAGCCGAAGTTATTGCAAGGATAACAAGGAGCCTTGAAGTCAACAAATTCTTTCCAGCAAGCCTAATAGTTAATGTAAACCAATTAATATAGGGGAAATACCAAAAATCTTCTCTATTAAGCCCCTTAAAGGCCGAGAGACAATGCGCTATATTAATTGAACTTAGAAGATATTTTATCCCATTCCACCTCCTCATTTTCTCTATAAATACTACTGGAGAAGATGAGAAAGTGTTGGTTGGTTGATCACTAGTTGTAATATTGGAACTCTCTGAAATAATACATAGTCTGTTGAAGTTGAAGAAGAAATTGAAGTCTTGAAGCCCCGATGATGTTGTTACATGCTTGTTACTAAGAAGGCTCTATCATTGGATCCATGAGCTTGGCTGTTGGTGAAGTATTCTGAACTGTTTTATGTTTTTCCCCCGTTTTCATTATGTTCCATAAATCTCTTACTACAGTAGGTTGAAAATTTTAGGCTAAGAAATGACTCCTGGAAGCACCTTAGACCTGTTCATCCTTCACTATTTCATGTTTTCTTCTGCTGAAGTATTTTAGAGTCTTTAATCTCTCTCTTTAGTCTTCATGCTTGTTTATTTCCTTAATAGTTCGAATAGTTGGCTTCAGCATGATTTATGGTTCTCCCTGCTTGTCTGCTGCCACTTTAAAACTGTTATTGAAGTCTCCCTTTGTAGTTTTCTGTTTATAGTGAGTCAAGGAGGTCTGTTCTGAACTTGCCCTTTGTCCTTACTTAAATAGTTGTCTCAAAGGTCTTTATAGTTGTAATCATAGATGTGTTAGGTGTTCCCACTTCTATGACTGCAGTTATCAGTGAGTATTTTATGTTTTCTAAGTCATTTGAAATAAAATCTTTGAGGAAATAGGGTATTCCCCGAATCTTAGATTTCATTTTAAAATGTTGTTTTGAAATCATTGTTTGCTTAAAGGTGTGATTTTTAGAATTCATGGTTAACCCTGTCTATCAAAAAGCTCTTTATTTCAAATTGTGCTTTCAAATCCCCTTTGTTGAGAATTAAACTTCTCTTTTCAAATCATTAATGTCCATCTCATTCCAAAAACCAAAGGATCATGTGGCCAAGTTAGATTTGCCCTCTGATATACCATATCCATTGGTAAGTTTGTTATGACCTCTTTTTTACTCCATTGCCCAATGAACATGATGTTTCTCCATTCTATATATCTTTCCTAGTCCTTTCATATTCTGCTATATCAATTCAACCAAACAAACAATCAAACAACCTGCACTCAATAACTAGTCTAAAATCCATACTCTAAGCACACAAGATAAACCTTTGCAAACAGACATTCGAGAGATCCCTCTCTGAGAACAGGAGGACTAGATCCTGTAACTCTAAAGATTGGTTTTGATGTTGCCTTGTCTTTTGATTTTCCAAACTATCAAAACGCGAGACACCAACAGGGGGCTCATACAAAAGTAAATTTTCTTTGCAACTGAATACATTTGCATATATGAAGGCAAGTCAAGTTGAAATGCATTTTTACCAACTTGCTTGATGATCTTGAATGGACCACAGCGAATGGGCTTGAGCTTTTTACCTTCTCCTTACATCCTTTCTTTTCTTATGTGCAACCATATCTCATCTCCTTCTTGAAACTTTTGATAAACCCTATGTTTGTCATGCCTCTCCTTGTATTTGCTTTGACTCTTCTAAACTTGTTCTTGAACTTGTTGATGAATAATCTGAATTTTCTCAATGAACTTTTGAGCCTTGTTAATATCACTATGCCTATCAATTGCAACATCCTTCTTAAATATGAACTCTAATGGCTATTTTGGAAAATACCCATGAACCATAAGTAATATACAGCCTTTTCAACAGTTCTTCATCTGCAAAAAAATCTCGGCATGAAAACACAAGGCGCTGCTCTTGAAATAGGAAGGGATCCCAAATAAATCATTTTCCTCGACAGAACATGGGTTTCTCCGAGGTTCTCCAAGAACATTGAAAATTCGTCAGAGAGTAGCTCCACCAACTGGGACACTTAGAGGAGCTCCCATATCAATCACTTTCATTCCTCTCATCAAACCATCTATAGCACTCATAGTTAGATATATAGACAAAAGTGAACTTAATCACCGGATACAAAATAAATTACTAAGTGAGACTGAGACCACCCCTATGGGAAGTGCAAATGATTCATCAGAAGTTAATGATCAATTTGGATATGAAACCGAAACAATTAATGTGGATATTGCAGAGACGGGATTTGAACCCATGACCTCAAGGTTATGAGCCTTGCGAGCTACCAGACTACTCTAATCCGCACCGTTGATTGATATCATAATCAAAATGGGTACACAAAACAATAATGGGATATACTACCCCTATATAGGGGTAGTATATCCCATTATCACAAGAAACTTCACAAATTAGATCATGATTGATATGCCTTTTGGACCATCTTAGTCCTTGTAATTTGTGTTGAAGAGTCCTTGTAAGGTGAAGGATTTTTAGAAGAGTGCTTTGCCCGGTTGTAAGCGTGATGAATGTAATGCAGTTGTTCATTCCACAACTTGGGATGTTTGCTGCAATATCCTCTCAATAGATGCACAATGGTTCTGTTCACCACCTCGGTTTGGCCATCAGTTTGTGGATGAAAAGCAGTACTCTTTTTTAACTTTGTGTCCATCATCTTCCAAAGACTGGACCAAAAATTCCCAATGAACCTGGAATCCTTGTCACTAACAATAGAAGTTGGCAATCCATAATGAAACCATACATGTTGAAAATAAAGTTCAGCAGTAATGGTTTTCTTACATGGCATAAGTATACACATTTTACTAAATCTATCCACAACTACATAAAGATAATCATGATGTTTTCTTGACATAGGTATACCTCCAAAAAATTCCATGGAGACACTCTCCTATGGCCTTGATGGTACCGATAGTGGCATATACAACCCAAGCTTCCTATTGCTAGGCTTGCTTGTTGCACACATAGAACAACCTCTTATAAAACGTGACACACTATCTATCATGTGAGGCCAATAGCAATACCTCAGTAGATGTGCCTCACACGAATGGGCCTCTCTCATGACACTAAGCCTTTCTCCTTGTGGTATACACAGCTTTCCCAAATGAAATAGAAAATTGGTATGCATGTGATAATCATTTTCCTCAACTTGATTCCCTTCACTCAAACTAGCATACACATCTTGAAAATCAGCATCATGTGCATATTGTTCTATGTAATTCTCAAGTACAATAGAATCATTTTTAAGTAAAGTAGAAGCATTTATAATTGGCCCTGAAAGCATATCAGAAACTTTATTGAAAATACCTTTCTTATACCTTATGACCAAGTGAAATTGTTGAATAAATCCCATCCACCTGAAATGTCGTGATTGCTGCAATTTTTTTTGCAACTGCAAGTACTGTAATGGTTGGTGATCGATATGTATAATCGTCTCTTTACCCATCAAGTAGTGGTTCCACTTCTTAACGATTTGTACCAACGCATACAACTCTTTGTCATATGTATGATAATTAGTTACAACACCATTTAATGCTTCAGAATGAAAAGTGATAGGTTTACCATGTTGTAAAAGTATTGCGCCCATGGCATAATCACTAGCATCGGTTTCTATCTTGAATGGCTATCTCAAATTCGGTAATGCAAGGACCGGAGCTGAATGGATCTTGTCTTTTAAAGCTTCAAAATCTTGTTTTTTTTTACCTCTCCATTGGAAGCCTTTCTTCACACTTGTCACTGCATGCATAGGAGTTGATATGGCATAAAAGTTAGCAATAAACTTTCTCCAATACTGAGTTGCACCTAATAAACTTCTTACCTCGGTTACTGTTTTGGGAGTGGGCCAATTCAAAATGGCTTCCACTTTAGAAGGATCAATTCTCAACTCGCCTCCTCCTACAATGTGTCCCAAATAACCAGAGAATTATTTCCGAACTCACACTTTGACATCTTAAGAAATAATTTCTCTTTCTTCAAAACATCAAGCACCATTTTCACATGCAAGACATGTTCTTCTCTTGTTTTGCTAAAAAATAGTAAATCATCTAATTACACAATCAAAAAGTCATCAAGAAATGGATGCAAAACATTATCCATAACACGCATGAAATTTTTCGGTACATTACACAAACCAAATGGCATAACCAACCACTCAAAGAGTCCTTGCTTGGTTTTGAATGTAGTCTTCCATATATCACTTTCTGAAATTCTTAGTTGATGATATCCACTTCGTAAATCTAACTTAGTGAAAAACTTTGCTTCTTTCAGCTAATCAAGAAAATCATCTATCCTTGGGAGTGGGTATCGATTCTTCACCGTTATCTTGTTCAAAGCTCTGAAGTCTACACACATGCACCAAGTCCCATCTTTCTTCAGAATCAAAACTATGGGTGAACCACATGGTGAAGTGCTTGGCCTTATGAGTCCCTTGTCCAACATGTCCTTGATTTGCCTCTTTATTTCAGCATTCTCCATTATTGACATGCGATACATGCCAATGTTTGGAAGAGGACAATCTTGTTGCAACTGAATCTCATGTTGAATCTCCCTTTTTGGAGGCAATCTTGTTGGCTTCTGAAACATATCATGATGTGCATCAACTACATCATATAAATCTGACTTCAACTTAGGATCACAATCCTCAAATGATTCTTGATTAACATCAACTTTAGGATTAATCATTAGAAGAACAAAATTCTTACTTGAATTCACCAGCCTCTTTACCTGTCCATCATTTACCATCGCGATATTTGTCTTCTTGTGATGTGCTCTAACAATGTACTCCTTTCCATCTTTGAATAAATGGTATTTGTTATCATGGTGATGGAAAATCGCCTTCTAATGATACGAGAAAATTACGATATCCTCTGGGAACCCGGAAAGTGATCCCTAATATGGCACGGTCTAACAACAAAACAATGTGCTGAGGCTCTCGAAGATTCCGATGAAAGATTCCCAGGATAAGAACCTACACCGGATTCGGTAGCCTCGATCTGAAAAAAGAGATGTCCACGAATCCTTGATCTGGCGGATAATCCTTCACGATCTCAAAGCCGGATGAACACACCTAACGCCTGAAAGAACAAGCAGAATCTGACATGGGAACGACGTACGCTAAACATCGGTCAGAAAAGACATTACTCGCATTAACATAATGGAAAAAGGAGTGGAACCATAATCATAGTCATCTGTTAAAGTGGTAAACGAATAGAAGTTACAACCAAGTTCTGACGCTGCAGCCTCCTTCGCGCGGGTCTCCGGTCGTCCACGTCTCGCAAAGCTCGCCGGGGGAAAGGGAAACCTCTCCAGAGTCTCGTGACAATGGTCTCCTTGCTCGAAGGGGCCTTAAGGGAAAGGAAGGATTCTTTTCAGCACAAAGGCACTTGTGAATAGGAGATGCAAAGCTTCAGCACTTCAAGACTAGCTTGCCATGGATCTGAGCAAGCTTTTATAGATGGGGAAGGAGGGAGTTGGGATCCCTATTATTATGGGATTGGCCCTATCAACAAGGAAGGTTCCATGGAAGGTGGCAAAACTACTTCCCTTCCATACAACTCCCGCAGCCAAACCTCCCAACTCAAGATAGGCAATGGTTGTGAGTTTGTTTGAACTCAACTTCCGCCATCCATATTTAAAAAACAGTCCCTAAAATGGGTGGCGCGATTACTGCTCTATGACAGAGCGCCAAGTGGCGCGACCTCTTTACAGGATTTCCCTGAGTGGCGCGAGTATTGAACTGTCTACCCGCGCCAATGCAAAAAGAGCTGTTTTTCATGGATTTTGCAAGGAGATGTCTCAAGGGGAAATGAAGCTCATACTCAGAGGGATGCATTGATGATGTTTTCAAGGCATGACAGTGTTCACAGGTCACATAATGGGTCCTCCATTGTGCGGGACGGGGAATGGTAGGGACGGTGACAAATTACTGTGTAACAGATGCCCCCTAAAGCATGAGGCCTGAGAGAGAGAGGGGTGAAATGCTTTACGAGAACATGTCCAACTGAAGGCCCGCCGTCGGAAAACCTGCACAGACAGATACAACTGATATCTTAAGTACACGATGTATATATATGGTATGGACGCAGCCATCCGAACAGAGTATGCTATAATCAGGATCCAGGGTATGGGCACAGCCATCCAACTAAGATCAAACAAATAGACTCAGGTATGGTCGCAGCCATCCAATCATTGAGTCATGTACATAATGACAATAATCCACAATCGCAGCCTGGATTACAACGGACACAATCCAGGGTCTTGCGCTCCATCTCGACCCAAATAAGTACAAGTTCTAGCACGCGAATATGTGAGCTGATGTCGAACATGCAAGAACATCGCCTGATTACCAGCCAATGATGAAAGCCGTTAACAGACGCGAGAGGAACCACCAATAATGACAATGGTCCTCAAGGTACTACGGGTACAATCCACGGCGTGTGAATAAATGAGCTGACGTCGAACACCCGCAGAATCATCCGATCGGAGGTCAATAATGAAAACCTCTCGTCGAATGCGACGAACCCGCCATTAAGGCATGCAGGCCCCAAGGTACCATCAGGAGTCTCTAGACCAACTTCCTGGATAATGAGTTGAAGTCGACAGGAAGTGACCTTGATCAAAGGTGGGCCATAATGATTCCCACATCATCGACACGAGACAGAGGAACATAATGTTTTGTTGTGAATCAGGATCATATGAGAAACAGAGGAAGGTTGATATTCGCAGAGGCCAACTTCTCTTGAACATATAAACGGCACGACAATGGACTTGGCAGTATTTGACATCAACAGATCAAAGGTCATGGCGACGAGGCAGTGAACAGATGAGAGGTCAAAAAAGATTACCCAAACCCATGGAAGCAAAGTGAAACAACGAGATGAGATGTCCCCAACCCGACACGAATGCAGACAAGTGCCATGTTCAAGAGCGACATACTGCCGCCGATAACGACGATGGTTCCATTTTTCCCCCACCATTTCTGGCGAGTACCCCAATTATTTTTGATGACAAGCTTGAAGGGGATAGCATATGCTTGTAATATAAGTCCGCCCTTCGGGCGAATCCATCCTAGTGCATTTAACGAGTCCTAGGAAGGAGAAACTGGGAGAACGTCATTGCGACGGAATCCAATGTCATCAGGGTTTAACGAGTCTGACAAAGGAAGAACTCGGCGTCTTTTCATGTTTAGAGAGTTTGAAAAGACAGCTGAAAAGAAAACTCCACAGGTCCTTTTTCGTAAATAGTTCCCCAGATCCGAAAAGGTAGAAAACAATATCCGGGAAAACCTCCTAGTCGCGATAGGCTAGGGTATTTCATTTGTGTCAGTCATTGGGCGAAAAGTTAACATCTTGGAGGTGATATTGATTAGGTAGTGTAACGAGATCGAAGCTTGACAAGAGACCTCGGCAATCTTTTCATGTTGGGAGTCGAGAAAAGAAATTTGAAAGGTGACTCAGAGGAACTTTTTTTAGGTATGTTTTGGAGTCAAAAATTCTAAAATCTGACTCGTTTCCACCTTTTTTAGTCGCAAAAAACTATAATAACATACCCAACAAGCGTAAAATCCATTTTTGACATAATACAAATATTTGACAAGAAATAACACTGAAAAACACATTTTAACGTTGAAAAGTTAGAAATACGTCCAATGGTAAAAAATGAAATTACTTTTTACTATTTACCTTGTGGACAGTAGCAGTGGTCCATTTGGAGCAGAATCTTCTGACGGCGATTGCGACCGATCCAGGCAACCATTCAGCGTCTCGTCTCTGACAGGTAAGAGGCGCTCTCTTCTTCTTTCTTTCCATGTATTTTTTAATGATTTCCCTTAGAAAACCAGCTCTGTAAGGGCATTCTTGAATTTTCAGGGCCGGCCTAAGTGGCGCGGGTATCGGGCACGGACCCGCGCCACTAAGCTCTTTCTATCAAAGGGCCCGCGCCACATGGCGCGACTGTTAGCAAGACAGTCGCGCCAGCGGCGCAACCCAAATTTCTGCCTAAAAAACCTCTATTTATGCCAAAATTTTTGAATTTTTGAGCTCACAGAAGATCTATCTAAAGGTTTTGAACCATGTGAATGCAGATAAACAGTCAAAATGGTGATTGAATGGAAGGAACGGGAACACGGAGATGAGGACGAAGTAGCCATGCAAAATGAAAATTGCATGAATGCTCTAAGGAACTGTGGTTTAAAGAAATTCTTCCTCACGCCATGCTTACGAGCTCAGCCTGAGCTCCTCCAATATTTGATCAACCTCTGGGATGAAAATGACCAGGTATTCAGAATATGAGACCAGGTGTTGGAATTGGAGGTCACCGACATTTACTTTGTCACTGGATTATCCCGCAGGGGTCCAATCCCTGTACTGACTGGGAGCAGACCATCAGGGGAGAAGATGGAAGAAGTAATGGCGCGGGTGTGCCGTGGGGCACAAACGAGAACGAGGGAGTAGAAAGTTGTACATCTCACTAAACCATCTTGACCTATTGTGAGAGTTGTACTCCACACCATTATTGGTACAACTGGATCATTGCCATGCAAAGCTACTAAGCTTGTCTGCGGCCTCGAGAATGCATGAGTCAGAAGCCTGTAGTGACATGAGGTATCCTAAACATGAAAAGACGGCTCACAAAGTGCAAAAGAGACAAGCCAAGCAGGTTTGGGTATGGTTTCCATTTTGGTATATCGTTTGTTGGACTCAAAGCATCACCTGGGATAAGGCCATGCTGAATGATTCCAAACGAAATAAAGCTCATTGGCATGTGATGCGGTCTGGAAGGCCCGGGCAACGGATGTCACGGAAGCCGAGTTCTTGCAGATGGATACGGCGCCAACTGATCGTTGTGGAAGATTGGCCCTATGCGGGAACTGACTTTACAGGGGACCCGGATCTCCCGCTACCAGAAGGAGACCACTGGGATGAAGAGCTGGGTAGGTCCTCATGTTTTTGATTTTATATTTATATGATTTTTTGTTAATACATAGTTGTCTAAACACAAATATACATGCATGCAGATGTAGGACCTGAGAGACCAGCCGGGATGTCTCCCATCTTCCGGAGGACACAGCTCGCCCCTGAGATCCAGGGGGAAGGTGCCGGAGGAGGGGCGTTGGTACAGAACCTTGAGGGGATTGTTCATGGGATCCCAGACTATGCCCGACTGTCAGATGTACCACTGGAGTACCAGCGCCATACGGTGGGAGTCCCAAATCGGCTCCACCGAATCCTGAGGCGGCTAGTGCGTGCAGTAACGTGCTATCATGAGCACAATGCTGATTAGTCTCTAGGATTTAGCCACACCTATTTTTTGAGAGACTCAGTGTCTCCGGATGTATTAAGACACTTATGTATATTTTTTGAGTTTTATGTGACACACTTCTATGTAAACATTTCGATATCTATATATGCATACCTATTTCTGGATGAGTCTTCTTTACATGTGATGATGATTTATAAATTGCGCAAATGTCTATCTAACACCAAATTTGCTACTGTATCTGCTAATTCATTCAAATGTCTGGGTATATGATGATATGTAACATATTCAAAATTCCTTTCCAGTAATCGAATACGCAAATACAATCGTAAAATGGACGGATTTCTTACCGAATAGTGCCCGTTCAGCTGCAACACTACAAGCTGTGAATCTAGGTACACGAGCAAGTCACGGATACCAAGGTTTACTGCCTCGGTTAATAATTCCAACACGGCGCTATATTCCGCGATATTGTTCGTGGTACGCCCTAAACAAACACCTTGCAGGTCGATCAACTCACCAGCAGGATCGTAGATTACCCAGGCTGCAGAAGACAGATTCCTGGTACTGCGGGAGGCACCGTCCGCGAAACCAACAAATGGATGAGTAGACATCTGCACAACCAGGAAGACCCGATCAGCAGAAATATGTTTACAAAGCACACCACACCATGCACACAAATGACAATCACACACCTATGTACACACACCACACCAAGAAATCAATTCAGGCATAGTATTTCTTAAGGTACAACCCATTCCTGGGCTGCGCCAATGGAACTCCTTCGTAGTCGATAAGCTCGTAGGCCCCATTTTTCAACACGCGTTTTACTATATAGGGACCGTGCCACATGGGCTGGAGTTTACCGGCACCAAGTTTATCATGTGCTTGATCATACAAGAGGACTAGGTCTCCTTCAATGAAAGAACGAGGAGAAACAGATTGATCAAAATGGGATTTGACCCTCTTCTTTTGTGCTTCGATGATCAAAGCAGCTAGACGACGGGTTTCATCCAACCGTTCAAGGTACAGAAGACGCTCTTCTTCAGGAGAAGTATCCGGTAAGAGCTCCACAGCTAACTTAAGCGAAGGAATTTCACATTCAACCGGCAAAGTAGCTTCCAGACCGTACACCAGTTGAAATGGTGTGAATCCGGTTGCACTTTTCGCAGACGTTCGGTATGCCCATAGAGCTGAGAACAGTTGGAGATGCCAACTGGATTTATGAATCCCAACTGTTCGTTGAAGCATAGTGACCAAAACTTTGTTCACTGCTTCAACCTGACCGTTAGCTTGAGGGTAGTATGGCGTTGAGCTGTCGTGACGCAGGCCCAACGCAGCTGTCAGCTCCGCCATCATGTAATCACGGAAATGAGTACCATGATCAGTGACGATAGCTTGAGGGACCCCGAATCGTGCAATAACATGGTTGAATAAAAAGGAAGCAGCCGTTCTTCCAATTTGTTGAGAAGGTAAATCCCCTCTGCGGACAGAGGCGATCCCTACTAGCCCAGCAGGGGTCTAGCAACAAACAAACAATGCTATGACGCAGGCTCCTAGTTACGAATGAAAGATTTGGGATAAGAACCTACCTGGATTCCAACGCTCGAACTGAAAAAGAGATGTCCCCGTCCTTCAGTCCTGGCAGATCACAATCCTTCCACGATCTCCGTGGATGAACACCTGCACACAGAAAGAACAAACAGATACAAGCATAGGAACCAGCATACGTAACTAAACATCGGTCAGAAAAGACATTACTCGCATTAACATAATGGAAAAGGAGTGGAACCATAATCATAGTCATCTATTAAAGTGGTAAACGAATAGAAGTTACAACCAAGTTCTGACGCTGCAGCCTCCTTCGCGCGGGTCTCCGGTTGTCCACGCCTCGCAAAGCTCGCCGGGGGAAAGGGAAACCTCTCCGGAGTCTCGTGACAATGGTCTCCTTGCTCGAATGGGCCTTAAGGGAAAGGAAGGATTCTTTTCAGCACAAAGGCACTTGGGAATAGGAGATGCAAAGCTTCAACACTTCAAGACTAGCTTGCCATGGATCTGAGCAAGCTTTTATAGATGGGGAAGGAGGGAGTTGGGATCCCTATTATTATGGGATGGGCCCTATCAACAAGGAAGGTTCCATAGAAGGTGGCAAAACTACTTCCCTTCCATAGAACTCCCGTAGCCAAACCTCCCAACTCAAGATAGGCAGTGGTTGTGAGTTTGTTTTGAACTCAACTTCCGCCATCCATATATAAAAAACAGTCCCTAAAATGGGTGGCGCGATTGCTGCTCTATGACAGAGCGCCAAGTGGCGCGACCTCTTTACAGGATTTCCCTGAGTGGCGCGAGTACTGAACTGTCTACCCGCGCCAATGCAAAAAGAGCTGTTTTTCATGGATTTTGCAAGGAGATGTCTCGAGGGGAAATGAAGCTCATACTCAGAGGGATGCAATGATGATGTTTTCAGTGCATGACAGTGTTCACAGGTCACGTTATGGGTCCTCCATTGTGCGGGACGGGGAATGGTAGGGACGGTGACAAATTACTGTGTAACAAAGTGAAATAAGTTTCGATGTAGGTGACTGGGTATTTTTAAGGGTAAAACCATACAAACAAATGTCCCTCAAGCAAGTTGAGAAGGATAATAAACTATCACCCAAGTATTATGGTCCTTACAGAGTGTTGCAAAATATTGGTACTATGGAATACAAATTGGATCTTCCTGCATATTCCCGAGTACACCTAATTTTCCATGTTTCATGCTTAAATAAGGTTATCAATGGCGAGCTCCTAGTTAAAATAGTATTACCAAAACTTGATGAAGAAGGAAAATTCATATTGGAGCCTTAAGAAATCATGGAAACAAGAACCTTACAACTATGAAATTGATCAATTTCAAGGTATCTAATTAAGTGGAAGAACTTACCTACTGAAGATTCAACATGGGAGGATGATATTTTTATACATAAGCATCCAAAACTACTCAAGCATTGAGGACAACACTTTTTGAGGGAGAGGGGCATGTTAGGTCCCTATAATACTAGTGTAGTCCCCCTATTGTTATTGTTGTGTGCATGTAGTCCCCATATTGTTATTGTTGGGTTTTATGATGGAAAAACTCATCCTACATGGTGTATTTCAATAAATCTAGTAAAAAATGGCTAGGTGAAAATTAGTGGGTGATAATAGATTCCTCCCCAACATAAGAGTGTTAGGAGAAAATCATATGAATGAAATAAGTTGTAGTTTTCATTTTCATAATACATTTAAAGGGAGAGAGAGAGAGAGAGAGAGAGAGAGAGAGCACCGAAGCAATGCAAGGAAGGTCTTAAATTGGAGGGGGAGATAATTATTTGTCTGATAGAATTATGCTTTTATTGGTAATTACTTGATCTCAATGAGGCAGGTGAGGCATACCCATATCCTCTGAGAAATATGAGTACAAGTGATAATGATGCACCCAACAACGTGGGTCCGAGAAACAAAGTACATGATGCATGATATGATGGAATCAATGGGAAATAAATTAATCTAATGATATAATGATTCCCATATACATAAATTTCCTAGAAGACAGAGGCCAGGATTGATACAATGGAATTTTTTGATATGAGTACATATGACATAATTCCCCCCAAGCTGATAAGAGGGGGAGATCACAACCAAAGAAGCCCTGTTTAATAGGAATGGGCTATGAAGATCTGAATGGACCATATGAAAGATAATTTCATGTCGTGGGATTTGTGATCAACATACACCGATCCAATCAAATCCACAAAACTACGCCTAAGGATGGATCAAAATCTGCTGACATCTACACATGTGGGGGGCTACCTAAAGGGCCACCCCATCATGAGGGCTGGAACATCTCATACACAACTAGGAAATGTTGGTACTATCTCCTGGATCACTGGAGCATCAAGTGTACGATTATCAATAATGCGGTAATGAGTTGGAGTCGAGCATGCGAGAAACAACCAAGTCAAAGGGAAATGATGACTCCCTTTGCTTGATTTGAGGCACTGAAAAATGATGAAGGATGGGACCAAGGTACACCACCCTCTAGACCACTCTCCTGGAAAGGATGTGCTGAAGTCAACAAGAGACAACCTGCCAGAATTGAGGCAATGAGGGTTCCTCAACAAAGGCTCACAGATTACAGTATTATGATTGATATGGAATGACACCAGGGATGATGACAGAGGAATGAGGGGGATAATGGATTTATGAATTCCATGGCCAAAGCATAATATGCAAGGTCGACTTGGAAACAACTGACATGATTCTAGAGGGATGGTAAATTAGTCAGTCAAAGTAGTTTCAAAGATAAATCATAATAAATAGAGGTCAAATGTGAGAAAAAAGGGATGAATGAAATTCATGGAGGGAGAAAGTTTTGTAACATGGCTCAATGGGACTCTCAACAAACTCCATTAATGTAGGGGCGAATCATCTCTGATGTTATGAACAAGGGTGACTTTATTATGTTTCCACATGAGAAAGTCCCAAAGGGGACCATAAAAACATGAGTAAATAGTGGATACTCATGAAAAAACTTGACACATAAGTCGACAAGTGCAAAGGAAAAGTGGTACCAGATTATAGATGACTCATATAAAGAGATTCAATTTTAATAGGTGAAAAAGTGAGACCTCATGATAAAAATGGCTTCCTAGAGAAGTTTCAAATTACCAAAATTGAAGAGATACCTATTATAAAGCTTAGTGAGAGCTTTGCAACAATGTTGATGGTTCATCAAACCAAGCTACGGTTTGCTCGTAATGGCCAAGTGAAAATTTAGGGGTTTTCCTATAAAAGGGCTTCCTACTCGCAATTCCATTTCATTTTCACATTGAGCCATTGGAGAATTTGGAGAGGAGGAGGAGGCCCTAAATATTGGTGAGCTCATAACAGACAAACTGACTATTGGATTTCATATTTGTGACTTCCAGGTTGGTGGCCTTACTTGTCTTAAAATGACCTTAATGCTTCTTGGAAGAATGGTTCCTAGTGAAGAATCAAGGTAAGAAAGGCATACAAGAATGAACTACTCGAGTAGGTCTAGGATCATCCCCACCCACCAAGTTAAACATGGGGACTAGGTGGTAAGTGTGGTATCACAAATATTATAATATTTGAAGATATGGTATCAAACATCTACAATATGCGATGTGTATATGGCTTATGAGAGAGGTTGGTAGGACAAACTATCCAAGAAATGAAATGAAAATCAACCATACCTATATTGTTGGGGTATAGACCGAGAGTGATGAAATTAAATGAGAAGGTGGCGAGGGGTGCCATCATGCACCCAAGCTAAGATACTACCCCCAAGAATATGATGATGGAGGGTACTTATCAGGTATGCAAAGGTGGGAATGATGCCCCTAGATGGATGAGTTTGTGGATTTCCATTATGTTCCAAGTGCTCAAATAAGGGGTTCAGGCATTCAATTCTACTGGCACAAGAGTATCTAGATTATGATGAGTAGATGTAAGGGAATAGGTGCTCCCAATTTTGTATGTATGGTTATAACATGTTATGGACATGTTGCATGTATTTAGAATGTTGGATTCCAAACACTTATAACATGTTATGGACATGTTGCATGTATTTAGAATGTATGGATGGTACATAAAATGATTATTCATGTTGTGTGTCATTGATTTATTTTTTATGGTTGTCTTCTTATGGGATATTATATAGGTGCAGTAGGAGAAAGGAAATGATGGACTACCAATCTCGTTTGGCACTGCATATGTGAGTCAAAGTGATGGGATTTCTAGGTTTGCATACATGGTGTAACCATACTAAAGAGTGGCTTCAGATATAATGAATTTCTTCTCACCTACATGACATTGGGGTTAAACAATTGTAGGTTTTAACCCTGTACATAAATTATCTGCAAAATATCTCTTAAAAAACAAAAAATAAGCAATAGCAAGAGCATAAAACATAAAACAAATATACACAAAGATTTTCCTTTAGATCCCAAAACTGGGACTACCAACTTGAGTTTTTATTATTATATTCCTTTCAATGTTACAACACATATATATACATGCTAAAGCATTCATAAACCCTAATCCATTAACCTTGGATTAGAAAATAAGCCTAGTTCCCTTGACCAGATCTACAAAATACCATGGGCAGAAAACTATCATGCCCAAAACCATGTGCAAAACCATGCACAAAACCATAGGCAGGTCCGCCCACCTAATATAGGGTCCAATTTTTTTTTCCCAGGGTGCTGCCCCATACCTAGTGTAGGGGGGCTACTGTCCCCCTCCAAACCCCTCGATAGGGGGGGCTGTGACCCCCTTGTGACTCCCCTGCTACGCCCGACGCAAGCGTAGGGGGGATGGCCACCCACCTCTTACCCCCCGCATCTTGCCTAGGGCTAGTCATGGAAATAATATAACACACACCCAACATTCTCCCACTTGTTGTTTTATTTCCATAGGGGGCCACAAGAGATCTTATTCATTGGTCCAACCCTGCAACGCCCATTGTTTTTATACACAAAGAGAAATTCTCAGTTCTCACAGACTTTGTCGATGCATCTGCAACATACTTCAAAGTTTCCACCTTACCAACAACACCTTTTTATCCTCAACCATATCTCTCACAAAGTGATACTGAACATCAATGTGCTTTGTATTTGAATGATAGGCAGGGATATTAGACAAAAAAATTCACTTTGGCTATCACAATCTATCCTTATAGCTTGTTGCACCAACCCATACGTGAACACAATCTCTGCAACCAAACTGCTTCCTTACCTTTATGAGTGGCTACCATGTATTCAACCTCTATAGTTGAAAGAGCCACTATAGGCTGTCTTTTACTCATCCAACTAACTACACCTCCAAATGGGCTAAACACATACTCACTTGTAGATATTCTTTGATCCATATCTCTAGCCATGTCTGCATAAAAAAAGCCACGGTTGTCCAAAAATATGTCCAATCGTAGTCTTCCATGGTATCAGTCACCATAATCACTAGTGCCACGCAAATATCTGAAAACCCACTTCACTGTTGTCTAATGATCCTTCCCCGATTTTGACATAAACTTGCTCAATACTCCCACTGCATATGCAATGTATGTTCTAGTATATACCATTGCATACATCAGGCTACCCACTGCACTTGCATATGGAACACGAGACATGTCCTCTTCTTCTTCTTGTGTCTTGGGACACTATTCAGCAGATAACTTCATACCTATAGGAATAGGAACCTTCATCGGTTTACTATCCTACATATTGAACCTATGCAATATTGTCTTTACATACTTCCTCTGGTTGAACCAAAGCTTCTGCTTTTCCCGATATCATTTAATTTCCATGCCTAAAATATATTTTGCAACACCAAGATCCTTCATGTCGAATTTGGAGAACAATTGGGTATTCAAATCCTGGATAATTTCTTTGTAATTTCCAACCAATAACATATCATCCACATACAAGACCAAATAAATAACACAGTCGCTAATTAATTTAAAATACACACATTGAACCTATTTGCTTCTGGTGAAGCCAAGTTCCCGTATATATGTATCAAATTTATGATACCACATCCTTGGTGACTGTTTTAACCCATACAGAGAATTTTTTAACCTGTATACTAGTTATTTCTTACCCTTCACTGCAAAGCCTTCAGGTTTCTTCATGTAGATATCTTCTTCCAGATCCCTGTGAATAAATGTTGTCTTCACATCCATCTATTTTACCTAAAAATATAATGCAACAACAACAAATAAAAGTAATCTAATAGAAGTTGCCTTGGCATCAGAAGAAAAAATATCACCAAAATCAATTCCCAAAACTTGGGAATAACCTTTTGCTACCAACCAAGCTTTGTATTTCTCCACCTTTCCTTCTGCATTCATCTTCGTCTTAAACACCCATTTGCTTCAAATGGGTTTCCTTCCAGCCAACAACTCCACCTATTCCCATGCCTCATTTTTGTGCAAGGCCATTTAATCAACCATGGCCTCCTTCCATAGTTTTCCATCCTCTGAATCCACTGCCTCCCTGATAGTTATGGGATCATCATCAGTGATAGATAAAGAAAAAATTGAACAAAAAGTAGATGGACTATACCTTTCTGGCCACCTTCTTTCTCGAACTGATCTTCTCAATGTTGGAGTTTGTGGCTCTTCCTCTTCTGAATCTTGTTCTACTGTAGAGTTTGATTCTTCCTCCTTTATCTCAAACTCTATCTTCTCAGGTTCCTTTGGTAGGACTTCATGTTTAACAACATATTTCACCTCTCTAAACACCACATCTTTGTTCTACACAAACTTCCTTGTTTCTGGGTTCCAAAGTTTATAAGCTTTTAAACCATCCTTATACCCAATAAAGATGCACCTTTCATATTTACTATCCAACTTGGTTCATTTCTCCTTTTGAACATGTACATATGCATCACAACAAAATACCCTTAGATGTGAAAGCAGGGTTTCTTACCAGTCCATACCTCATGTGGAGTCTTATCCTCCAATGTTAATGAAGGTGATCTGTTAACCAGGTAGCATGCAATCTCCAATGCCTATGCCCAAAATTCCTATCTAACCCAATACCACTGAGCATGCTTCTTGCCTTTTCCATCAACGCCCTATTCATTCTTTCTGTAACTCCATTTTGCTGAGGTGTGTATGGAGTAGTCTTCTACCATGCTATACCATACTTATTATAGAACTCTTCGAATTCCTTCTTGTATAATTCTCCTCCAGTATCTGTCCTCAACACCTTTATCTTCTTCTCTGTATGGCTTTCCTCCAGAGCCTTAAATTATTTAACTCTGTCAAAGAATTCAGATTTCTTCCACAGGAAATATATCCACGTGTTCCTTGAGAATTCATCTATAAATTAAAATTAGTACACAAACTTTCCCAGTGATGGAACCTGCATAGGCCCAAACACACAATTGTGCACAGGTTTTAATATCTTGTTCTCCCTCTTAGCATTGGAAGGGAAACTAACCTGATTCTGCTTCCCATATACACAATGTTCATAGAAATCGAAATCCAGAAAGTAATTAGACATACCTTCTACCATACCATTACCATGAAATATTGGAAGGCCCTTCTCTTCAATATGTCCAAGCCTTTGATGCCACAGGATGGTCTTTTCTCTAGAGACCATTTGGATTTATGCTCCACTTTCACGAACCACAAAAATATTACACCCATCAATAACAGTGCTACCCAGAAGCTTGTACAAAATTCCAATCTGAACTCCTCGCATCAATACCAATGCTCCCCAAACCATCTTGTAGGTATCTTTCTCGAACACCATCGCTGTGTAACTGAAGTATTAGTGCGAGGAGGTTCGATGTTCATATCCCCCCGATTCACATTGTGCACGTAAAATGTGGCCTACGTATGTGCCTAGAGTTTTTAACGATAACAGTTGGAATTGACCTCGTGTCACGCGAGTATGATACTAGCCTAATTGTCAATTACACTAGTAAAAAAAGATATCTTCACTTAAATATTTGTATGTATGTATTTAAAAAAAAAAAATTCATTATAACTTTAACTATTATAACTATTAATCAAAATATAATCATATTTATTATATAAACATAGTATTCTTTCAAAATACCTTTAATATTTTGGAGTATTTAAGAAAGAATTTGAGTAATTTACAAAGAAGTTAAAAGATCACTGTATTTAATAAACCATTTATAAACTTAAAATATTAGTATTTTTTAAAATTTTATATTTTTAAAAAATATTATTTATTTATAAAACAAATTCTAAATTTTATAATTTTAAATAGCTTTTATGTGTAGAAAAAACATTATATTTTTTAAATTAAAAAACCTTTAAGTATTAAAAGAATATATTAAATAAGCAATAAAAAATACACTAAATATTATATTTAAAAATAAAAAATAAATAAAACCCATTTGAATAGGTGTTCTCACCGCCTCATCGAGCTCGCTTTGGGGAGGGGATACACCAAAACAGAGGGCTAGGGAAGGGGAGTGATGTTAGCATTTCTTTACATTTTCAAAGGATTGAGGTGTCCATATGGGCATTTACCCTTTTCCTCATTTCTTTGTATTTTGATTTCAAATCATAAAGAAAGGGCATTACTAGACCGCATATGATGCCAAACATCACACTTTTTCTTTCTTTTCCTCTTTTATAAACACACTTTTTCTCTTTTCTTTTTTATTTCGTTTAATGCTGTTTTGTTTTTATTTTCGTTTAATGTTGTTTAATGATGAAAAAATATATATTAATTTTTTTTAATAATTTTAAATATTAATGTTTTAATAGTTTTGTTAAGTTAACAAAATTATAGTGGTTTTGGAAAAAAATTCTTTTTTCTTTTGATCATGGAATAAAATATTAAAAAGTCTCAATTTATTTTTATTTATTTTAAATTAGATAGACTGTATTGATAAATTGTATTACTTTTAATAAACATTTAATCATCATCATTATTTTTAAATATATATATATATATATGAGAAATTGTTAAGTAGATCATTCTTGTATTTGCATGATACCACTATAACCCTTAGATGAACGAGATAAACTCAGAAAATTTGAACTTAAATTCCTATAATAAATAACACTTTATTATCATAGCAATTATCAATACTTTGCGAAAAAAACTTAATAATAATATTAATTTAATTTTATATTTCAACTTTTGATTTCTAAATTAAAATAAACTTTAAATTTATATTCTATTTAAATTTTTTACCATTATTTTATTTTTATTTTTTTCCATTCATATTATTATTTTTCTTAATTTCAATTTCTCAAAATAATTTTTTTTTTGTAAGTCGACCTCTTTTATAGGGGATTTGAACCTTAAATCTCATGTTTTACACATCAATTAAGCCCTCCATACACCAATTTTGCAAAGTAATATAAATAGTATTTGTTATAACTAATTTTAATTTTTTTAATATTTAAAATTATTTATTTTTTTATGGATGTGAGGTTTGGACTTGTCATATATTTAGAGAATCAAGGAGGAAGATCAAGCTGATCCGAAAACAATTTGTAATCTACAATCTCAAGATTAATGGAAATACTTCCTACTCTAGTCCCTTGAGTAGAGCTAGTCTTTCCCCCATTAAAAGCATGACTATGATTAGGTATCTCATGTATAAGAAGGAGCTTTACAATAGGGAAGCCAAGATGTTCCCTAAACTTGCTTCTAACGCTAGCCAAAACCCCCACCTCTGACTCAATCAAGGTTGGCATAAGATGTCAAGTCTTGGGCAGATCATTGGGGAATAATGAGGAGATCATCTTAGAGAATAAGAATAATATTAAAATAATTATTATTTCCAAATCCAATGATAAGTTAGATAGTAAGGAGAAGGAAAAATGAAGCTAAGGTATTATAAGGAGGTGATCAACCCCAATTTTGCTAATACAAAATATCTTTTTCTCTTGACCAATGCAATGAACATTGCCAGGATAAGAATTGTTTCTCATGAGCTTCAAAATGAAACTCGACGTTGGTCAATTTCCAAAACACCTTGGGACAAACAAATTTGTCACACTTGCGAGACTAATATGGTTGAAGTTGAAAAACATTTTCTCTTGGATTGCCCAACACTTACTTACATCTATTATCATTTCCAAAATATTTGTGATACTATCATCCTTCTTGATTTGTTAAGTCAACAAAACTATGGTATCTAGAAACACTTCTTTCTTTTCTTTTTAGATCATAGAAATAAAATATTTAAAAATCTCAATTAATCATCATTATATTTAAAATAGTATTGAAGAACAAAAAAATATTAAAAGACAAGTTGGGATATTTAAAAAAAAAAAAAAACTAATATTTAATGTGCAAATGGAATGCGCTTACTTACATCTATTATCATAAAATATTTGTGATACTATCATTCTTCTTGATTTGTTAAGTCAACAAAACTATGGTATCTAAAAACATTTCTTTCTTTTTCTAAATTATAGAAATAAAATATTTAAAAATCTCAATTAATCATCATTACATTTAAAATAGTATTGAAGAAAAAAAAATATTAGAAGACAGGTTAGGATATTTATAAAAAAAACCAATATTTAATGTGCAAATGGAATGGACAGAGTGAGTTCCAGAAGCTCCGACATCCCACAAGCAATCGGCTCTTGGCTTTTGGAGGTCACTGGATACGCTTAAAAAATACTGCAAACGGCGGATAAAGCCCCAAGACGCCGACAGAATCCATGGAAGGCTGGAGATCTCCTCGTAGAATTCTCCTGTGGTTTCACAGGGCTCAAGGGTTGAAACGACATGTACTTTAATATATTAATGAGTGGGTTATACTAGGTAAATATACACCCTCACGTGACATGGTGGTCATATAAAGTTGGTACATATTTACAAGCTTTATTTAAATGCCTACACTATATAAAGTTTGGAGTATAAGTGTATGCATTATAAGGAATATGATGAACGGAAAAATGAAAACCAATGGATGGTGAAGGACTCTGGTTTTTTATATTATTTTGTGTATCCATCGAAGTGAATTATTCGTACTGTAAAGTGGATTTTAGGTGTTATATGTCATTTGGACTTTAAATAAAAAAAGTGAAATGGAGTTTTATAAGAATAAAGGGTTGTTTTGGTCATTTCAAAACAACCCTGAAAGTGAAATGGAGTTGTTTATAAAGGGTTGTTTTGGTCATTTCAAAAAAGTGAAATGGAGTTTTATAAGAATAAAGGGTTGTTTTGTTTACTATAAGTTGTAAACAAAGTCATTATTATTATGAGAAAAATGAAAAATGTAATTTTTATATTTTTAATTTCGTTATGAATTTGGGAAAAAAATATTAAATATAAATTTTAATTAAATTTCATAAAAGTTAAACATTCTTTATTGGGTGGAAAAATAAAATATTCTAATTTAATTTTGGATTCTTCTTTCAAGATATTTTTCTAATTTGTAAATATTTGAGGGCTCAAATTAATAGTAAAAGTGTTAGGGTCCCCCTTAACACTTTTACTTATGACACTTTATTATATGAAGGCTTATTAATTTATTAAATTGTTAATTAAAAATGGATAAAGTTGATAATAACATAGTAGAACTTTATTATAAGTGAGTTTTATTTTTATAGGTAGTTAAGATTTTTTAGGTATATATATAATGTTTAGTAGGATTTATGTAATATTTTGTCAAGAATTATTGTTGTATTTGGAGCTTTGTTCTTCGAGGTTTCTCTTGAAGAGACAAGTGAACATAACTCTAATTTTTATTCATGTGATTTTTTTTTTGGTTTATCTATTTTCTTTTGTATTTTTCAGTTTTACACTACACTTTCTGTGATTTCTCCAAAGATTTGGGATTAAGTACATTACAAGCAGTATCACATATTTTTCTTCGGGATGAAGTGGAATATATATATTTTTTCCTTTTGTTGATTTTTTAATATAAAAAAGGCCAGTATCATTTAGGTCGATTTCTAAAATTATATGTCTAGAATTTTGGAGGCTCTAACTTGATACTTGAATCCATTTTCAAAAAATACCCAATAAAAAAAAATAATGTCTAAAGCAAAGTCCAAAAAGTGGAGATATGATTGATTTAAAATGACACAATCTAACTAATAGATATTTTGGCCCTTTTTGTTGAAATCAATGATAAAATTTTGGGTGAGTTTGTGATTTTTTGTTGTTAAAAATGCATTTTTGAATGTGTAAATGAATTCAACACCCTTAAAAACCCATAAGACACTCAAAGTATACCTATTACACAACTTAAATTTACAATTCTAAAAAATGTCTATTGGATTTTGGGAAAATTGACAAGAAAAAATGCTTGGAAAAAGGCAAAAACACAAATTAGTTAGACTATACTAATTAAAATCAACATTTATTTAGGGTTTTTTTCCAAGACAATTGCAAATTTTGTAGATTGCATATATTTTGATAAAGTGCAAATATTTCAGTCAAGCCAATGTCAATAGATTTAGAGAAGTTGCCTAATTTCATTATTAGGGTCATAATAGCCAATTTGAGAAGTATAGCTAAAGTAAGTTGTTGGCCTCAAAACTTACCTTAAACAAAGTTATTTTTTTGATGATTTTAATAAATTTATTTGTGGCTTAACAAGCTATTAAAATTTTCATTTTTTTTAGAGGTGTGCTCTAATGTCTTTAAATAACACAATGATCTATCATTTAGTGAGTAAAATTGTGGTTAAGGAAGGATGCACATAGGAAATACAAGTAGAATCACATTGTTGGAAACTCTTGTAACCTTATTAGTACCCCTTAAAGTACTAAGGCATCCAATAGTACCTATTTGTGAATCTCACTTCCATGTACTTTCATGTATATAATAAGTCCCTGATCAGAACTGGATCATGGACCTAAGTGATAGCTCAAAATTCAAATTTTTCGGAAGTGTGCCAAACCTGAGCAAATAGATCTCGTCTTCCTAATTCCGATGCCGTGAACGGTTCGAAAAACCGACACCATATGAAGAAGTTATTGAAGTTTGAAAAGTCTAGTAAACTGCAAAATTTGGACTTTGACCAAGTTTGACTTGGATTTGGGAAAATTAAAAAGAAAATATTCCAAGGAATATTCTTGGAATATCCCTCGAAATATTCTTTTTGGACCAGTCAAATTTTTCCAAGTGGCACATTGTGGTTTGTTGAGAAATATCACGTGTTTTAATTCGATCAATTAGGAGTTGCCACGTGGCAAGCCCAGAGGCCGCCACGTGGCCCTGGAATGGTCTATTAAAATTTTTGGAGCCTGCCAAGTTCGAATGCGAGACCTCACGCATAAAGCGCTCGAGTCTTACCATTCGGCTACATGAGTGGTTCTTAACATTAGAGTGGCACGACTTACATTTATTGTTTATGAGCGCATATGGGGGGTCCGAAAGGGCCAACGCTTCTCCATGCGCCCAAGCGCCCAAAAACAGGTGCTAAATAGCAGCATTAGCGGATATGTATTAAACGTGGTTTAATTAAGTGTTAAACATGGTTAACCCACGATAAGAGGTGTTAACACTAATTAGTACTTATACATTTTAAGAAGTGCTTAATCGACCTCTAATTGCGGATTAGCATTAAGATAAACTCCAGTTTAATCTGGCAGCCATTTCATGGGCTTCTAAGAAACAACCCATTGTAGCGTTGTCTACAGCAGAAGCAGAATATGTGGCAGCTACAGCAGCAGCGTGTCAAGCAGTTTGGATGAGAAAAATGTTGAGAAGCTTATGTCAAGAACAGGTAAAAGGGACAGTGATTTTTTGTGACAATAGTTTAGCTATTGCATTGTCTAAAAATTCTGTTTTTCATAAAAGGACAAAGCACATTGACACCAAGTTTCATTTCATACGGGAATTGGTTAGCAATGGCGAGATTGTTTTGCAGCACTGCAGAACAGAGGATCAATTTGTAAATATCCTCACAAAGCCACTTCAGCAGAAAAGCTTTGAATATTTCAGGAAATGCTTGGGTATGCAGGAAAACCCAGCAGTTGAAATTAAGGGGGAGTGTTGGAATTAATTGTCAACTGCCCACAAGACGGCAGCGAAGAGACAAGGCAGCAGTTCATTTCCACGGGGGTCCGGCAAGACAGGCCAGCGGAGTATTGAACCCCATCCGAACAGCTGATGTTATATTCAGCTGGGGGCCCACACCATGCAGTCACAAAGTAATTCCGTGAGGGTCAATGAAGATTTGTGGCTGGAGTTGTGAACCCAATCGGACCTGCTGACATCACCGCAGCGGGGTCCACATTTGATGATTGACAAAGGTTGCGGGGTTTAAATATATTTTCCCATCGCATGTTTTAATTCTGTTTTATGTTATTTGTTTTAAATTTGGGTTTAATCTTTATTTGCCCAACACATTGTAAAAAGCCGTGAGGCATGTAGTGTAATTGTTTTATTACACAGAACAGAGTTTATGAAAGCATAGCAGTGCTGGAATAAAAAATCAAGATGCCACAAAGTCAATTCAACTTCAATGTGTTATCAAGCGGTGCCAGCGAAGTTAATGAAGACATTAAGGATTTCTGAAGCGGTGAATTTTGTGGTTGTATGTCAGTTAATGGCATTAAATTCAATCTTGAGATATTTTTCGATATATACAGAAACAGAGTGTTGTATTTTTTTTAGACACACAGCAGAGTGTGAAATATTATGCACAGCAGTGCGTTTGTAAAAGACAGAGAGCTGTAATTTTTTTTATAATTACACAGAACAACAGAGTTTTTTTTTTAAAACAGAGTATGCACAGTAGTGTATTGTTGTTGATTTAGAGAGACAGAGTATTTCTCTGTGTGAGACAGAGAGTGATAGTTTACACTGTGTTTGCAGCAGATAAACTATTTTGTAATCCCTCTGAGTTGAGGAAGAATTGTAACAGCAGTTTTTTATATATGGAATATAAATTTTTCTGAGTTGAAACTCTGTCTGTAAGTGAATTTTAGAATTTTTCTCTGTGTTAAGGAAGGCAGTTTTATTATTTTGGAATTCAGCAAAATTCCAACACTTTTGGAGCGCTCCCAGTTTTAGGGGCAGTTCTTATTTTAACTAGAGCTAAGTTCAATTTCTCCACATTTAGTGGAGCTTTTTAAGGGACACTGGACAAATCTTGTTTTGGCTCTATCTTGAGCTAGATTCGACCAATTTTGGAGTGCCAATAGTTAATTTCGACTATCTCCAACATTCCAGACTCATTGGTGAGGGTTGAAGAGCCATCAGAGGACTTTTGAGCATGTTTTTTCTTCAGAGATGTTCTAGGGGCCACTAGGGCCACCATGGGCCAGCAGCAGTTTGAGGCCTAACCAGGGGAGCTAGAGGCCTTATTCAAAAATCCAATAGTAAATTTTGGATGTTTCAGATGTTCTAGAACTTATGGTGTGATTTTCAGATCCTGTAGAGGAATTTTGAAGGCCGATATTCTTCAGTGAAGTTCCAGGGGCCACGAGGGCCAACAAGTGCCAGCAACAGTTCGGAGCCTAGCTAGTGCAGCTAGAGGCCTTATGCAGCAAAAAAATAGTAATTTCTGATTGTAATGAGCATTATGAATCCAATGGAGGAGTTTACAGAAGCTTTTTAGGACTTATAGAGGTCTAGAAACCATCAGAGAATTTTTCAGTGACCCTAGTGCCAAGGGGTGCCGACATGTGTTGGAGGCGAAACTAGAGCAGCCAAAGGCCATTTTCAGTGAAAAAATAGTCTATTCTGACTATTTTTGGCATTCTGAATCCATTGAATGAATTTTCAGATCCATTTGATGACTTCTTAAGGTCGAGACCCTACAAGTAATTTTTGGGCAGCGCAGGGCCAACTATGGAAGGAAGCCTAGATTGGGGATGCATTGCTCATTTTGAGCAAATGATTAGTCTATTTTTGGTGTCTGATGTGTTCTGGAGATAGTAGGTGAGGTTTGAGGGACAGTAAAATACTTTTGAAGGAGTTAGTGCCATATATAAGCTCAATGTAGCTCAGAGCAACGATAGAAGGAATCAAGTCCAAGGGAGCCTAGATTTGTTTGCAGAGTAATGACAGCCATGAAAGGGATATAGATGGTATTCTAAGAAGATTTTTTTAGTTCAGTAACCATTGGAGTTAAGTTTGGAACTTGTAAAATAAAATTTTCCATAATCCCAAAGAGCTAAGTCAAGATGGCAAGAGCTCAAGGAGACGTAGCCCACGGTATTCGGGTGAACTCCTAGATTAATTTTTTTGTTATGTGTTGATTTTTATTTGCTACATTATATTGCTGTTACACATGTTTAATTTCAAGAAAAACAAATGGAATTAAAACACTTAAACAGTTAAAAAACATACACATGTTTCAAGTAAAAATTTCCACAAAAGTCAAGCACAAGCTAGATCTTTTATTTGTTTAACTGAGTGGGAGGTTCTTGAAAAGAATAACAAGCTATCCAACCCATTTTCAGATCAGTTTGGTATCAGAGCACTTGGTTTCTTGATTGACAGAGCAATAGATTTATTTTTTTGACTTGAAATGTGTTTAAACAGTGCAAAGGATTTAACTGTTTGACTGTTTGCAAACTGACTGTTGCTTGAGTTTGCTAGAGGTGAAGGGAAAACTATTGATAGATAAGTACAGGAGAGGACAAGAAGGAAGAAGGTTTGAAGGAATTCTCCTTACCCAAAGGACCTCAAGGCCACCCTTGAAGCACAAACCCTCTTGACGATTTTTTGTTTGCAAAAGGCTGCTTGAATAAGAGCTTGAATCTAAAGCCATTTTGTTCAAAATATTTGTCAATAGTTTTTGAAAGCTTTGTGAATTTTGTTGAAGTTTTTTTTTTCATTCACATAATGATGACAACTTATTTAAGTGAGGTTTCAAAATCTTCTTCCTTCACAAGATTCTTCGATGAGGACATGAAGTGAGACTTCTACATCTTGAAGGACATGGTGCAAATTTTTTTTGAAGATAGAAGAGAAAGAACTAGACTTCATGAGCAATTGGTTGCTATGACGCAAGAGAAGGAAGAAATTCTTCAAAGAATGCATGAGATGGAAATGCAACTCCATCAAGCCCAAGAGGCCTTGACCAAGAACATTTGTGAAGCAAAGGTAATTCACTCTAATTTGTCTTCAGTTTCCTCTTCAGAAAGATGTTTTGGTTCATTTGAAAAGCACACTAGAGGAATAGGGTCCAAGTTAATGTTTAAAATGTGCTATGAAGGCAAGGGTTTAGGAAAGCATGCACAAGGCATGATTGATCCTATTTTAGTTGAGGAACAACCTAAGAAATTTGGTCTTGGTTATGTTCAATCTAATGGCGAAGACTCCAAAGCCATGAAGGTATGTGAGACAACGTCAAAGAGAAATTTTGTCGCAAGTTCTAAATAAAAAACATGTCAAGTTTGTTATCAAGTTGATTGTCATTGTTTGAAGCCTATGTTGCAGCAAGATGATTGTAGACATTCATCTTATGGCAAGCATGTGAGTTCAAACAATTTTCAAGACATAAAAGTCTTCAAAAGAAAGCTGGAACCTCTACTAGTTCATTTCCTCAAGAAGGAAAAAAGGATGGACATGCAAGGAAGCATTTGAGGTATAATTCTTCACATAGTCAAGTTGTTTATGTTTCTGCAAGGCATGACAATTATGCATGCTTGAATGGAAGAAAAAGGTATTGTGCATATTGTGGTCTATGTAACCATGTTTTTTTGAGATGCTGGAAGAGGATGAAGGCATACAGGAAGTAGTTGAAGCAAAGGAAACTTGCAAAGAAGGTGCATTAGACTTGCACACATTGCCAGAAAAGGGAACATGTTGTTTCCCAATGTTGGACATTGCATCCAACTAATAATCCCAAGCACATGAGGCAAGCAGATAGAAAGACTGGCGAAAGTGGAACCAATGATTCCATCATTGATGTGAGAACGGATGTTTCACATGAAGAAGATTTGCAGCAAAAAAATTCGTCTTGGAAGTGGCTTGGTAAGAAGTGCTTTGACTTCTTGACACAGTAAGACATACTTTCATTTGCACATATGAAAATTTCAATCAAGTATGCATGTATTTATGTTCTAATCTCATGTTTGTTTAAGCCACCTTGGATCGATGATCAAGGAAGAGATGTTCAACTACCTTCTGTAAATTTCTCACCATAAATTTCTGAGTGAGTGCAAGGAAGGCAGTTCTTGACAGGAGGACAAGCACATCCAGGCAGGGAAGTGTCAACTACCTTTGAGTTGTGGTTCAATATAATATTCCAAATTGGGAAAAGCAAGAATATAATGCACAAAACTGGAAATATGCAGAAATATCACTGAATCAAAACATGAGACAACCATAGAGCCATTCCATTATGAATATAACAGAAAAATAGATAAAAATTATTGAGGAAAAGATCACTCAAGTTGCGCAAACAAGCCTCCCATGAAAGAATACACCTAATTATGAAATGCTGCTAGTAATACATGAAATGCCAGAATGTTATAACTACACTGTCTATAAGAGTAGTAGCAATTGAAATATGGAAATATATATATCTACTGATACAATTCTCCAAAAGCATTAATACTAGAGATCTATGCTCCAAAACAGATTTCCAAGACAACCCAGAAAAGGTTTATGGAAATACACACTATGCAAAAATAACAGATGTGGCCCTAGGGCTATATAATCTCTCCAATTGGAATGTTGAAAGGAGGTGACTTATCTGAAATATGAAATGGATGATCCTCCTCTAATAGATCATCTAAGATGGATGGTTTATCCCCTCAAAGGAAACTCAACTCCTCCAACTAGGGCAATAAACCCACTGTTGCAACTGCTCTCTAAAATAACGCAATCATGGACTGAAACTGCACTGTAGCTGATGATAGCTACTTGGCCTGGTGCCAAAATATGATATGAAGCACAGGGACCTTTCTTAATGATGTCCTAATGGAAATAATCTTCCTCCACTAAAGACAAGCTCAGAAATGGCCCAAAGAAACCCTCCACTGCTGCACCCTGCAACTCAGCACATATCTAAACAGAATCTGTGTTGTAGAAGAAAGATGAAGCTTGGCTAAATTCTAGAATGTGGAAATGATAGTGCAACACTCTTCCTTTTAGGCTTCTCAAGGATAGAGGTGGGATTCCCACTCGGGAACACCCTTGTGCTAAACAACACTGCAATCTTAGCTAAACAGCCGAGGAGAGCTCAAAGTCTTAACAGGCCACATCAAATAATAATCTAAAACATGATCACAATGGCTGCAATCCTATTCCTTATATTCTTGGCGAGCTTCCTCACCCTGGGCCCCACCCATTGAAGGCACTACTTCCATGCAAAGGATCTCCCTCCAAAACTCGTTGTCCCTCATTGAATGTCCACTAATTCCATACCAGCGCTATTGATTTGGTCAAAGTTGACCATTCCACATGCTTCGTCCCTTGTTCACACATAGGGGAGATTTATCCCTCTCTTTTGATGCCCTCCATTCACATTTGGAGTGGTTTTATTTCTACTAAGGAGATTTATGGGTCTGCCTACCCTCTTATTCTTCTAACTAAGAAGTAAAATTAGATTTTAATATTCCAATTAGTTCAATCCTCCCCTCCAAAATTTTGCTTGTCCTCAAGCAATTGTAAGGATAGATCTGAAAAATGTAGGGAATCTTCATCCCCATGTGAAGCTCCATCCTCCAAGCTATCATGCATATAAAATGAATCACCCTCTAGAATGGTAATTCATAGAAAAACTCCTCCCATATGAGAGGCTCCTCCCAAAGGCATAAGTCAATCATATGGCTCCCTTCATAAGGAAGCAAGTGATATAATGTAGTAGCCATATAATGTCCCATGCTCCCCTTGAAGCATGAAGAAGTGTTGGAAGTTTCATCCCCAATGGACACATCCAACCAATGTGTCATCCCTCCAATATGTCCCCAACAATAATAAGAACACCATCAACATATGGGATCACAATCAAAGTCATTCTAGCTGCCATGTGTAGTAATGGAGAAGGACAATGGTCCATGCAGTGCAACCAGCACAGTTTTAATCCTAACTACATTATAATATGGCATGATGAGTGGTTTCCCAACCACTTGTTTGCTTCCCCAATCTCCTCACAAGCTAGGAGAAGGGGTATGGTGTATGGTGCAAATTGAGCATACCTTGCATAAGATATCATCTCCCTAAGATGTCCTAGGGAGTGGCCATCATCAATATTGCTTATGGCCTCAAGTAGACCATGAATTCTAGAAGAAAGAGTGCCCCGTCTTGGAGCAATTTCCTGCACATGAATGGTAAGGAAATACAAATACATAGTAAATGAATCATGATGTACAAAAATACAATCTTTACCATGCACTTGGTTCAAGCTAGTAAAGTGGCTCATAGATGGGCCTCCTCTCACTCCTAATGAGAAAGGAAGTGGCTATGATAACTCTACCAAAGAGTTATGTCTCTCCTCATCCTCCACACAATCCATGCATCTCCTCATATGGTGGTGCATCTCCTCTTTGAATCCTTCCCAAATGAATCCCTCCAGGATAGTATGGTATGTTCTTATAAAACCAGTGGGTCTAGAGAGCAAACCTTCATATGCTGCATCTAGTAATTTCTCCTTGAGATTAGAGGCTCTAGTCAAGAATAATATACTCTGAAAATAGATGAACCCATCTACCACTGCATATTTCCCGTCAGATAACTAGTCATCAAGCACTCTGCATGAAAATATATCCTTGGAGTATTCCACTAATATTTGGGATCTCCAATAAGGGTCAATACTCAATAATGAGAGCGCTGCTAATCTATCATGTGAAGCACCTGTCATGTTGCTGCTATCTTCTTTGACATATCCCATGTCAAAGTCATACACCGGGATGCTTCAATCTTGCCTTTTTTGCTCCTCTTGCAGCTGCTCATGCTATAGAGAAGGTGGAAGTTTTTGGAGGCTAGCCTTCCTTGAAAAGCTATCAGCCATCAAATTTTTTTTGAGTTTGGCAAATGTAAGCATGAGTGGCCACCAAATTCTACTGAATATGGAAGATTCCTCCCAATGTGGAAGTATCTTCTGGTTCTACAAAGCCATGGAGTGGTCTCCTTACACCATGATAGTGCCATCCATCCCTGAAACATCTTCTCTCAACGCAAGATTTTTGGTGAGAGTGGGTAATACCGATATTGGTAGAATGTATCCCCCCTCATTGAGCCTTTTCCTCCCAAGGTTCTCACCCCTCCAGGATCAATGAGTGGTGCAATTAGATGTGAAGCATCTCTCATCACCTCCTCATCTGGTGGTCTCCCAGGTGGGATGCCTCTATGTAATGAGACATCAACATCAAGATTATATTGCATATATGACTAGAATTCTTTGTCCTTGCTCTCACTGCGCAAATCAGTCTGCCTCTTATGTGCATCAACCTTCTGAAATAGGTAGGGGTGTGATATCCTAATCATATGATGTTGGCCATCCTCCCTATCTTCTCCTTTCATCTACAAGGTCTCACAACCTATCAATTATGGCACGTGCTACTCATGGATTGTGTGTTGATCTCCACATGTGAGACTCTTTGGAACTTCTTGCAAGGGTACAAGAATTCCTCTCATTGGAGCAATTGCTCCATCTCCCTCTCCATGAGGTACTAGATATGCTCTTGATGTGACAACATTGTTACCTCTTGGCTTCTTTTCCCCTTCATCATGAATGGGGGTTGCCTCATCATCATTAAGAAGCTATTTATTTTGATCCTCTTTTGAAAAAGATATCTCCATGTCTTCCTTTTGAGAAGAGAGTTCTTCTTGAAGTGGGGATCTTGCCTCTAGAGAGGTATTCTGCAAGTTTTTAACCCCCTCAATAGCATTATGGAATGGAGTTGGGTTTATGGATCCTTCCAACTCATGAAAAGGTTTTGTTTCTTTAGGCTTGGCTAGCTCAACCAAGGATGTTTCAGAATGTTTTGCATCAAATATTTTCACTAACCTCCTAGTGAACTTTGCATAAGTAGATACATTTACATGATTTAAGGAAGAAGTTTCATAAAACCACTAAGCATAAGCCTTACCTTCAAGATGCAGCACTGCTACTCTAACGACTTCATCTTCTAAAACTTGGTGCTGATGCAAATAGGTGTTTACCTCCTTCACCCAAGCCCTAGTTGTACATCTAGGTGACCCATCAAAAGTAGATAGAGAGAATCTACCCAAATCATGCTGCTTGCACCTCTTTCTTCTATTGTGATTGCTAGGTCTTCTATTCTCCTTGATCTTGAAAAAACCTTGGAAGTTTAGATGATCTCTGAACCTCTGTGATTGAGATTCATACTCTTGAAGATAGTCACCAAGAGTCTCCTCCTTTGGTACATCTCCTTCCTCCATCTCTCTTACTATGAATATAAGCATGGTAGAGTGTTGTAAATCTGATTGTGTGGCTGAATTCTCACACCCATAATATGAATAAAAAGATCTTTCTTCATGTGCAAATATTCTTGAGGGATCTTCATGTCTTTCCCTCCTCATTCCCTTGATTTCTCTATTAATCTCATGCATAGTTTGGAGAAGAAGTTTTGAAAACTTCTTTCCCTCCATTTCTCCAAATAATGGAGACTTGCCTTTGTCTCTTCTATGAGTCTTCTCCTTTCTATGAGAAGCTTCTTCTTCTCCTGATAACATAGATGCAATGTCTTCACAAGCTAAGCCAAGATTATGCTCTGATACCACTACAATATTCCCAATTGGGAAAAGCAGGAATATAGTGCACAAAACTGGAAATATGCAAAAATATCACTGAATCAAAACATGAGACAACCATAGAGCCATTCCATTATGATTATAACAGAAAAATAGGTACAAAGTCTTGAGGAAAGTATTTCTCAAGTTGGGCAAACAAGCCTCCCATGAAATAATACACATAAATATGACATACTACTAATACATTAAATGCCATAATGCTATAATTGCATTATCTATAAGAGTAACAATAGCTAAAATATGGAAATATATCTATCTTCTGATACAATGCTCCAAAATTTCTAAGAATAGAGATCTATGTTCCAAAACATATTTCTAGGACAACCCACAAAAGGTTTCCGGAAATACACACTATGCAAAGATAGCAGATGTGGCCCTAGGGCTGAATAATCTCTTCAAATGGAATGCTGAAAGGAGGTGGATGATATGAAATATGCAATGGATGATCCTCCTCCAATAGATCCTCCAATATTGAGGTCTGATCCCCTCAAAGGAAACTCAACTCCTCCAACTAGGGCAATAAACCCACTGTTGCAGCTTCTCTCTAAAATAACACAGTCATGGACTAAAACTGTGCTGTAGCTGATGATAGCTACTTGGCCTAGTGCCAAAATATGATATGAAGCACAGGGACCTTCCTTACTGATCTACCTATTGGTGTCCCGTAATTTGGTAGATTGGTAAACCAAATGATAGGGTAACATCAAACCAATCTTTGGAGTCCTAGGACCTAGCCTTCCTGGACTCAGAGAGGGCTCTCTCTATGATGCGAAGGATGTGAGTTTTTTCACTTTATATGTTTGATTTTAGGCTAGCTGTTAAGTATATTTTAGTTTTTTTTGGTTTTGAGGTAAAACTGATCAAGTAGGGCAACGAGAAAGAGAGTTTATCAAATCAACAGGGCTATGGGGTCAGATAAAATCAAGGATGTCTAAATGATGGACAAGGTGTACTACAGGGCCGATTTAGCAAGGTAAATGGATCCTTTGGGTGAGGTGTGAGGTGAAATGGACATTAAGTTTGTGAAAAACGAAGAATTCTTCAACATATATAGTTTGAAAGCAAATACTCATGAGTAAGGGCAAACCATTAATCTCTATGAACAATACTCAAACTGATAAACATGAAAGATAAACATTTAGGTGAGACATAGAAGCATAAGAACTCCTAACTTTAGAAATTCACCCTCAGTTGTTGGGAAAACATATAAGATAAAAAAATAACTTAATGTATGAAGAGGGAACTCCTAAAAAACATATATCAAACTATCGGGAACTCTGAAACAGGTTGTTAAGCATGGAAAAAGGGAAAGATCGAACGAGACCTCTTTGACTTAACCTAAGCAATCAATATTCAATAGAAAGGTTTCAGAAATAGAGTTTTGAGAACTTCAAATAAGTAGGGAATACCTTGAATCAGATTTGATAGCTAACATAGTGACCATTAATGAAACACAAGACAATTTCTTGATGGACCTAAGGAGCAGTTAAGAATTCCTTAAAAATGATCAAGAAGAAGAAAACATCAAAGCTGTAACATGCAAGAGGTTTGAGGTGCTTCCATGAGCATATCTCAACCTATACTTTTCTGATCTACAAAAAATAAGAAGCATGAAACATTAATGAAAACAAGAAGACATAAAAAAATCAGAGAAACATCACCATTCACCAAGTTATGGAATCCTGCACACAATGCTCCTCCACCATCAAGCCAAGCAAGACATTCATCCACTTCATAAAACCAGTATTTTCTTCAAGCTCATAAAACTATGTATTGCTCTTAACATGTCATGTTCTCCCTTTTTTCACAATGAATCCTCTTGGTTTATATAAGCCAAAGAGGAGGAAACCTCCCTAGAGCAACTAGAAGGCCATTGGCCAAAATAAAATATCTAAAACTGTCCTTGAGGCCTAACAAGGTCCAAGGCACAAAATATCTCTCTAAAATATCTTTTGGGACCAAAATAGCAAAAAAGAATCACTTTTAAGCTCTGACACACATGATAAACTTTCTTAACGCACATTTGGCCCAGTCATCATACAAAACGCTGTTTTTTAGCAGAATTTCCAGGAGCGCAACACCAAAAGAAGGCTTTTTTGCAGTGAGGTTTTCGAGGCCTTCCCGAAGTCGAAAAAGGCTCTGTGATGGCTCGTTGGAAAGCTACGAATGTCTACTTTACAAATGTACTTGAGTTATTTCAATATTATGTCTAGAAACCTGTAAAAAAGTAGAAACTGTGCAAAAACCAAGGAGCACATCACCTGCTGATAATAGTGGCAGAAAGGTGAAAAATAGTTCTTTTTGGACCTTTTGAGGTGCCAAAACAACTCCAAATGATCTGAAAATTTATGAGCATGTTCCCTTAGTGCCAAGGAGTCCAAAAATATAATTTTCTCTGGCTGAATATGTTCTGATAAAAAGTTCAGCGCCCATGGTGCTACACTCTTTAGGCCCAAAAATTCACAAAAAACAAAAAGGTGTCCAAATTTGCCTAAATTTGGTGAGTGCCCCCCTTAAGGGTTTTTAGAAGCCTGTAGTGAAGCTTGGGCCAAAATTTTGAGCCTAGATTGGTATTTTCCATTTTTTTTCGCCGGGTGCCTCCTTTGGGCAGCTTTGAGTTTTTTTCTAGAAAACTGATTGAGCTTCTTTTAATGTTCAGTCATTTTCCTTTGCAGGCCTAAATCTTTGTTTCCTTTCTCCAATTTAGTCTCCAAATGTTGTTTTTCCCTCTCTAGCCAAGACTCTTTGTCATTTTCAATTTCTAAGGCAAGTAGCTCCGTAAGAGGGTATTGCTGTGCACGATCTGATTCTTCTTCTTTATGATTTTCTAATGCTCTTCTAAGGCCCATGGTCCTAGGTATCTTTCTTGCTTGTTCTTCTTCTTCATCATCTTCCACATACTCACCCATGTACTCTTCTAGCTTCACTTGTGACTTTTGAGCTTCCATTTTGTACTTGAGTTCCCGAGCTTCATAAAGAGCCATCTGTCCACTCATTTGTGCATTTTGTGTTTGTAGGAAATGAATGACATGTTTTGATATTTCCAAATCATTCACCAAATCTTTAACTTGAGCATCTCGATCTTGTAAGAGGGATCTAAGGATTCTTGCCTCATTTTCTTCATCATCACTATCTAACTGTATTAGTTCAAACTCCCTCTCATGCTCATGACTACTTTCTTGTTATTCATTTTTCTCCTTGCCTTTGCCTTTGATGAGCTTCTTACCTTTGGTTTTCTTAGGCAATTCAATCTTGCTCTGTTTTGGAAATTTACCTCTGCTCCTTAATGTTCTAGTGACATTGGTTGGCATTGTTTGAATATTTTTGTCTTTTACTGTTTTAGTGGTTTTATCCTTCACCACTTTTGATGGAGGAATCATGGCCCCTTGCCTTGGAGAGGCAGTAAACACATGCTCTTGACTTTGTTGATGATGAATGAGGGGAGGAGTTAATACTTGGGTTTGTTTAGTTTGGTCTTCTACAGCCTTAGGGCTATCCTTTTCCCCAAGAACATTCTTTGTTTACCCTTCTTGGACACTCCGCTGTGGGGAAATTTCTTGCTCATTAAATTTCATATTTTTAATGAACTCATCCTCAGAAGCAATATTAGAAAGATCATGTTCTTTTTTTGTTGGATGAGAGATGTCTAGGTCTGTTGTTTTTTCCTTTCCAACACTGTCTTTGCCTTCATCCATCTTCCTACTGTCATGATTGTTTTTATTATTTCCTTCTTTGTTGTGACTGCTTCCATCATTTTCATCTTTACCTTGGTCTTCAATGGTGTCACTGTTTTTGTTGTTTAGGCCTTGACTGTTTTGATTGTTTGGGCTGCCCCTTTCCTCATCAAATTTACTGTCTTCACTGAGCTTTGGACTATTTGTTTCGTCATTTTCACTGTTCTCTTTGTTTTCCTGATAGCTGCTCCCTTCTTCATTGTTTTCTTGTGGGCTACTTTTTTCCTCATGAAATCTACTATTTTTACTATCTTCTTGAGGGCTGCCTTCATCACTGTCACTATTTTCATTTTCCTCTTGTGGGCTGCCTCTTTCACTGTCACTATTTTCATTTTCCTCTTGTGGGCAGCCTCTTTCACTGTCACTGTTTTCATTTTCTTCTTGTGGGCTACCACTATTTTCCCTGTTTTTCTCTTTGTTATCATCAACCCTATCTTTAATTTTACTGCTTTCTTCTTGTTCACTTTTAGCTATGGAAGATGTTTTTTCTTGGGAGGATGACTCATGAGAGGAAGGTGAGACATAGTGTGTGGAGGGTGAGGAAGGAGTATGAGGAGGATTTAGATATGAAGATGGCATAATTTGCAATAGCATGGAATATGAAGAGGTGAAATCATGGTGAGTGATAAATTTTTCCCAAGAAATGCCCTTACGCTCCAGTTGGTGAGCGATGATGACCTTAACAAGGGAGTGATGGAATAAGCTTTCCCTCGGCTTGGCTGGAGGTTTCTTTTTAACAAGGGTGGACATCTTTTCAATACTCTTGCATAGAAAAAAAGGTAGGTTTAACAACTTAGCTCGGGTGAAATGCATAAGAAGCCTAATGTGATATGAGTACACCCGGGAAAATCTACCTTCACAGGTAAAATACTTCATGATCACTTTCATGAGGACTGCATAGTCATCCAGTAAATGTGAAAAAGGGAAAATGGTTTTGCGTGCATCTTGATGATTTGGTTTCAGAAAAGGCTGATAGTGGCTTAGGTCAAGGTATGACTGTTTAAACCATTTCTCCCCTATGTAAGGGATTTTGGTGGCTCTAGAAATAGATTTAGGAGTTAATTTAAAATCCAGACCTACTATGTGAAACTCTTTTCCATTAAAACTTAGGGAAAAAAGCTCAGTTAGATGAGGGTGGCTAGTCACTTCTTGTATTTTACTGCAGAATTCAAAACATCCAAGCTCTTGAAAATAGGATAAAACAGAGGGAGAGGCAGTGAGCTCTTGGACATTTGTAGGTTCAAATTTGTTGAGTTTGCCTCCCTTTTTGACCTGTCTCTTTGGCCTTTGAGGCTTATCATTTCTTCTTGGAGGCATGTCTATTGTGCTATCCTTTTTCCAAATTTCAAACAAACAACTCTTTTTCCAAATTTCAAACAAACAATTCTTTTCCAAATGCAATGGAAGCTTTTCTTTCAAAATTACCAGGCTTTAAATTTATCCTTCAAAACACTTTTACTGTTTTAATAATAGGAAATATGATGGATGAAAACATGAGAAATACCTCAAAAAATCCTTTTGTGTGATAAAAAATTGTTTCTGGGCAAAACTGGTAGTTTTTGGCCTTTTTCTGTGTAATTGGCAGGCGCTGTGCTTTTTCGCTCAGGAGCACAGTGTTTGCATGCCCGGGCGGTGATGGGCGCCCTTTGCATGAAGGCTGCATGGGCTATGTGGATGCGGGCGAAGATGGGTGCCCTCTGTATGAAGTTTTGCACGAGTTATGTGGACGCAGGCGGAGATGGGCGCCCTCTGCACGAAGTTTTGCATGCCGAGAAGAGGTCCGGGTGCTTGTTGCATGGAGGGCGATGTCTACATGCTGGGCCACTCGCTGAAAGCGCAGCGTCTACACTCAGGAGCACAACGCCCAGTGTAAAATTACACTACGGGCCGCTACAGGAGCGCAACGCCCATACACAGGAGTGCAACGCCGATTCTTTTTGCACGCGTTTTGCTCAGAGACAAAAAAAAAAAAAAAACGCCTTCCCTCTTTCTTGCAAATGATACAACGAAAGGATATATGTCCGTTGGGTTTTTATGTCCTTTGAAATGATGTTAGAAATCAACTCTTCCCCTTTACCTTACAAATACATTTCACACTTTGCTCCTTTTAGTGAAAAACATTTTATGTTTCTTGAAGACTATAAAAGGTGACTTTCCCTCATATTTTGTAGATAAACCAATTCAAAACTTGACATCCTCTTCTTGTACATGAAGAAGGTGTTGTTTGAAAATTTTTGTTGCTTTATTTACACATTTATCCAAACTTCATAAAAAAGGCCTGAAACATCTTTCACAGTGGGGTTGTTTAGACATAATTTTTCAAAAAACAAAACCAGTTCAAAGCCTTGCACCTTCTGCTTATACATGAAGGAGGTGCCACTTTCTTTTTGACCTTTTCAAGATAGTCTCTATAAACTTTTTTCCTTCCTGTTTCAGCCAGGAATTTTCTTTCCATTGAAATCAAAACAAATGGTGACTGCTTACCCGTGTAAAAGTTTTATTTCCTTCTTCTTAGTGCAAGGGCACTTTCTATTTTTTGAAACTTTGTAAAATGTGACCTCCATTCCTCTTCTCAGGAGATAATTCAGTTTAACACCTTTTCAACTTCTGCTTGTACATGAAGGAGGTGCCACCTTTGCTCTTTGATGTCCTTTTTGCACATTCATCCAATTTTGATGAAAAGATTGAAACATCTTCCACAGTGGTTCATTTAAAAAATATTTTGCAAACATCAAAACTAGTTTTCACTCTTTAGTATAAAGGAAAATCTCCCCTTTTTGCAAACTATAAAATGTGCCCTCTATTTCTCTTTTAAGGGGTAACTCATAAAAAATATGTGCCCTCTGCTTATCATTGAAGGAGGCACTTCAAGCTTGTTCATCCTTTATCCAATCTGTTTGAGACATGTCCTTTGCAAAAATTCATTGTGAAGATAATGAACAGGTAATGTATTTCAAAATCCAATGTATCTGCTTTTTCTCTCTTAGGTGTGACCTTTCCTTTGAAGTAGCCTTAGTTTCATTTGTGATGATGGTGTCTTTGATGGTTTTCAATCTAGGTTGCAGGGGTATGAAAAAGGCAGTTGTTCCTTTTTCATGCTTTTCACTTTGATGAATAAAGACCGTTGGAAAGGTCCTTTTGCCAGAAATCTGCCATACCTAGTCTCATAGTGCTAATTTTCAGAGTTGTACCCAGATGTTTGGAAAGAGCAGAAAAACACCATCCTAAAGTGACATGGAGTTCTTGGTGTAGTATTTTCCCAAATTTTGTACTTGGATGATTCCTTGACATTCTTAGGTATTTTTGATTTGTAGAGATAAAACCAGTTTGTTCCTTTTTCTCTCAACTCTGCATTTCGTTTAGTTTCAAATAGTCAGTTGTTTTGACTGAAGCTTTTTATTGAAATGTCTCTTAGCCCAATTTTGGTTAATTCCATTCATCCTGGCATCCCGCAGAGATGTCTTGATAAGGTGGCTTGATCTTTGGAAACCTTTTCTATTGTACTGTGAGGATGGACCTTGAAACTCACTTGATCACTTTCTCTTTAGACATATGACCATATTTTACTTTGTTTTTTCTTGAGTTGACCTTTTGAGCTTTGCTGAAACAAAAACACATGACAAACCTTATGGTGTGTGACCTAGGGATAACCAATGGATTTTCTTTGCCAGATAGAAGGAAAGTATACTTGTCTGTTAGTAAAAATAGAGTTCTTAACAAGGCACAGGTCTTTTTTAAGATACTCATTCTAAGCACCATCACCTAAACCTAGACACTTTGTCATTACTTTTAAAGGGTTTCTTAGACATAATCAGGTCATCAAACAGTGACTTTAGACAGAAAGAGGGTAAAAAGATAATTTGACTTATTCTGGACAGACAACTTTGTAAAATAGGAGGATTTTGGATATCAGAGATAAGAGGTTTTTCAATGATAGTTATGGACAAGGTAAGGCTTACTAATATATGATAGGATTTAAACCAGATGACCTCTTCAAATACGGTATGCAAGAGAGGGGGGAAAAGATAAAAAAAAAATTCTGAGTGGGTTTCTATAGGACAAATTTGATTGTTTGAAATTGGTTTCTAGAAAACCTGGACAAGGCATATAGTCATCAAAACAAGTGAAAAATACTGATGACTAACACTCCCAATGGAAAGAAAGCTTCCTCCACTAAAGACAAGCTCAGAAATGGCCCAAAGAAACCCTCCACTACTGCACCCTGCAAATCAGCACATATCTAAACAGAATCTGTGCTGTAGAAGAAAGCTAAAGCTTGGCCAAATGTCGGAATGTGGAAATGATAGTGAAATACTCTTCCTTTGAGGCTTCTCAAGGATAGAGGTGGGATTCCTGCTCGGGAACACCCTTGTGCTAAACATCACTGCAATCTTAGATAAACAACTAAAGAGAGCTCAAAGTCTTAATAGACCACATCAAATAATAATATAAAACATGATCACAATGGATGCCATCCTCTTCCTTATATTCTTGATGAGCTTTCTCACCCTGGGCCCCACTCATTGAAGGCAATACTTCCATGTGAAGGATCTCTCTCCAAAATTGTGTTGTCCCTCATTGAATGTCCAATACTTCCATACCAGCGCTATTGATTTGGTCAAAGTTGACCCATTCCACATGCTTCTTCCCTTGTTCACACATAGGGGAGATTTATCCAGCTCTTTTGATGCCCTCCATTCACATTTGGAGTGGTTTTATTCCTACTAAGGATATTTATGGGTCTCCCTACCCTCGTATTCTTCTAACTAAGAAGCAAAATTAGATTTTAATATTCCAATTAGCTGCATGCTAATTTAGGAATATTACATTCAAAGGAACTAGCCATGCAAGGAAAGCATATGGAGGCTGAAAAGAAGAGGGTGTTGTACTCTCATCTACTGTACAAATCAGTATATCATTCTTTTGGGGTCCAAAATATTCCCAATGGGGAGGTGTGATCAGAACTGGATCATGGACCTATTGAAGCCTTGAAAATCGTTGCATCAAACATTGGGGGAAAACCACCCGGTCTGAACCTTAGAACAACTCCTTATCCGTTTGGGATGGTGGCTCCGAATGGATTTATAGGACCAGTTTCCTAATAATGAAATGGATTGGTGATGGGGTGTTTGTGCAAGTGGATAATGAAAATAACTAATTGAACTAATCTATCTAACTTAATCTATGACTTGTAAATAAATCTAAACTAACCCGGGTATTAAATATGAATACGACTTAAAGATTGTTTCAATTAAACAAATAAACATGAAAATGTATTATTTACTTAAAAGAAAGGTGTAGTATCATATAATGATAACTCTGTTTAAGAAATTAAACAGAGTTATAATAGCACATCGCATTCATAAATTTATATCGTTTACACACACTATGAAAGATGATATCCCTCTATCTTCAAAAGTGATATGATAAAGAAATATTTGAGAAACAAGTATATATAAGCGATAGCAAATTTTAATGAGAATATTTCGTCACATAAAGAAAATAAAACAAAATCGATAGAAATACCAGATACAATTGATATCTTCCCGATGCAATTTTATATTCTGATCCTGCGCTTTAACTTAGAACAATCTTCAAGGTACAGAAATGCAACTCTAAAAAATAATTCACCATGAAATCACAGGAATCTTGCGCTTTAACTTAGAACAATATTCAAGGTACAGAAATGCAACTCTAAAAAATAATTCACCATGAAATCACAGGATGTGATCCTTTATAAAAATAAGATAGTCAAGGAGTACAAAAATGTATTTTCCAAGCCCAAAATATTACAAATTCAGGACCCCTTCTCAAATGTTTGAAAGGGGTTTAAATAGGAAATTAAAAAAACAAATTAACTAAAACTTATGCTAGAAACGATCATCAGAGATCCGAGAATAGAATTGCGATATCCAATAAAACAAATTCATTGAATTTCTTCAGTATTCATTGTGTTAAGCTGGCATATTTTAAGCACATCCTTAACTTCGGTTGGATGACTCAGCCTCGAATGCAACTGACTGGTGTATGTGGCGTCAGAGAGCTCTGGAATGATGAAATTGATGGCATTAGAAAGGAATTTGATTTCTGTCTGCTGACTGTGTGGTTTAATCAAATATTTCCATAGGACATCCCATGTAATTTCTTGTATTTTACTAATTTTTTTATTCTGATTGATTGATTCCTTCTTCCACCTAGTATCAGTTTCTCTTACCCTTGGTAGCTTTCCTGGAGTGCAATCTGAAATTAAATTAGCTGCATATAGACTATCAATAACCAATTGTGTCAGATTGTTCATTATGGCTCTTGCTCTTGATGTAGCACGTTCCTCTTTAATCAACTGTGTTTCCCATTCAGCAAATTAAATCTCTTTATGCTTTCCTTCAATTCTGGGAAGATTTTCTATTTTTCCCTATTTTGAGTCCTGCCATGAAATAAATTCTGAAATCTTATCATCTACATTTTCAAATTCTATTCTTATGTTGATTGCTTCATCGATGAGAGATGATGTTCTTTCACATAGAGATTCAGCTTGTGCAATTTTTTGACACAAATCATCCAACTGTTGAGATAACAACTTACTTGTTTTTAGAGCTTCTATTTTGAATTGGTCAATTTTAGGATAATCCTTGAATTTATCCAATCTCGCTTGAAATATTTTACCTTGCTCTTCTTTGGCGGCCTTTTCATTTTGCAACAATGTCTGCAATTTGGATACTTCTTGAGACAACTGTTGTTGTTTATTTAAAGCTTGATGATCAAGATTCTTCTTTTCAATACTCAATTGTTCTTCTAATTGTTTGACTTTGAGTCTTTCTTCTTCTAATGGCTGCTCTAACTGTAATATCTTTTGCTGATCACCTGTTATTATTTATTCTAATAATGCTATTTGTAAGTCTTTTTTTTTTACCAATTGGGTGACTTCAGTAGCTTTATCTATAGTAGCTGCACTATAGGCACCTGCATATTGTGATAGTTTGGTAAGATCCTCTGAAGCATTTACTTCAGTGTTCTTCCAAACAACATTCATTAATTCAACTTGTGGAGTTGCAAGTGGTCCTTGATTAATCCCCCTTCTCTTTCTTTGTTTTCTGACAACAGCCCTATGCTTACGGCTGTAAAAGATATCCAGAGGAGGTATGTGTTCAACTCTCAGCACAATTTCTTCAGATGGATTTTCAGGAATGATCTCAATATCCTGATTGTTCAGATTATCAACTTGAGGACTGTTTTGTTCTCCTATTTGCTGAGCGAATTGTTCATACTGTTTTAGCAAATGGGGAGTAATAATCATTTCAGCAGAATTTCCCTCTTTCTGTGAGGTATTTTCTCTTTCAAGTTGATCATCGGGCTTATTACATGTATTTTATTTTTCAGACTACACATCAGGCTTGCTACCTGTATTCTCCTTCTCTGACTGCACATTAGGCTTGATACCTATATTCTCCTTTTCTGACTGCACATTAATTTTGCTGGTTATAACTTCTTTCTCTATTTTGCTGGCTGTATCTTCCTTTTTCTTTTGTTCTATTTCAATACTTTTATTTGCTTGTAAAGGAATCCTCAGCTGGTCAAGGGGAACTTAAAGTAATCTTTGGCTTATGAACTGCATAAATTTATTCATATATTCTGCTTGAAACTTAGATTTAGATAGATCATAAACTTGGGAAAATTTCTCAATTGAGACAAACAAATCATCAAAGTCATCAGCCTCATGCTCAAACTTAGAAATTTGGACCATAGTTTTGAAAACAAAAGCTACTTTATTTGGATCATATTGTCTGCCTGGAATAGTTGCAAACTTAAGATCTATTATCTTAAGGACTTCTTTTTCAGCATGTTTAAAATCATTAAGGGTATAGGTTCCACAATGGAAAGGAAAGGTAGGCCACATCAATTTTTTGGAATTCTTTAAACACCTAGACATCCCTCTTTCTGTCAACTGGTAAGAAATATCTTGAGCTAAAATTTTATCAGGGAAATATAGAGGTAAGACATGAGGCTCAACAATGCTTCCAAATACTCTAATATAGGTGAAATTATCTTCATCGAACCAATTTCCAATTTGGGATATGTCAATTTTTGCCTTATCAGAGAGCCGAGGAGGGGGTTGGTTAAAAATGGTCTGGTAAATAGGAAACATGTAGCCATGGAAAATTCTGTATGCATGGTTCTTGAAATGGGCTTTCCACAAATGCTTATGGTAGATGTGTATAGGGATAGCTTGAGGAGTCCATTTCCAACCTAGAATAGGAAATTCAGAATTAAAACACAAGGCATCTAAAATATAAGCACAGAAATGAAACGGGGGAACATTTCCAGTATGCTTATTTCTTCTATAATGTAGAATCTTATTTGCTATTTTTTCTGATAGAATAACTGACCATTCCATAATATCATAATTTACAGCAACATTAATCAAGGGCACCATTTGAATAGAAAATCTTGCCAAGTTATCACTCCCAAAAAGTCTGCATATCATTGCAACAACGTAGCAATATGGAGGTGCGGGAGACTCTACAGAATACATACCTGAGGCATCATGCTTATGTTTGTCTGGAGCTCGTCTCCATTCTTTAATTGGGTCTGATTCAATTTCATTTTTTGAGTCGAAATCTTCCATGAAGGCTTTGTTGTAGGTCTTTTGAGGATCTGGCAGATGGTACATTGCTTTGATGTCTTCTGTTATAAAGGACCCAAACATCTTTCCCCCAACTATTACGAATGTTCTATTTGTGATGGTGTCATCGTATTATTTCATAATATGGGAATACATTCGCCCGAGATACAATTCTATGAAGAAAAGAATTTGCGAGTTCTTTGAGAGGACTATCAGATTCTGAGTCTTCATCCGACACTGTTGCCTTTACTTCTGTAATAGTAGGGTTTTCTGCTTCAAGAAAGTTATAAACTTCCTCCTACGAAATCTTCCCGAGACCCTGGCACACAGTATCCGTAACTAGCTTTATCTTGGTGTTTCGGGGAAAATCACCCTAGAGGTTCGTTGGGTTACAACCTCCATAGAGTAGGGGCATGCTACTTAAGAAGGACTAACACAACCATACATGTTCATGAAAAACTAAATAGAGTAGATCGAGGAAGTTACCCGTAGGTCCTACGGTTGAAGCAGATCCCACGGGGTCCAAACCCCCAGCAACCCTTCTTCATTCTTAACCTGAAAGACAAGAAGAAACAAGCACGAAGAACTGGTTGTACAACATATATCTACTCTAAATGTTAGTGAAATCCATATGAAACATTAAATAAACCATAATGAATGCTTTAAATAACAATATTCTCATATATGTAAGCAGACACTAACACGTATATTTCAGGAACAAGATGGTACTTCTGTATTATAAATAGCATGTACAGAAATACGAGTGGAGATATCACCTGAATCCTTCCACGATCTTCGAGAAGACCGTCGTCCGGATCCGTCCCACCCTTGTCTCGCTAAGATTCCTTCCAAATTGGTGCATATGAGATGACATATAAAGGGATGAGCATCTCCAGGAAACAAGGGTTTCCTCTAATGAACTGGGAAGTGCAGGAGGCACGGGAATTCAGACTTGGATAGGGAATACCAACAGAGTATAATATCAATAATTTCTCCCTCCCTAGGCCATACACATGAGGGGCTTATACTCCTCCAAGTAGTTTCAACAAGCAACAATACGTACAGGTGGTTGAACTACCAGAGTAACCATCAACCCAGCCCGAAAATAGGGAATTTTTATATATTTTTTAATGATTTTAATGGCATACGTGGAAAAGTACGTATGGACTCGCGTATACACGCGGAAAAGTCTGGGCATAACCGCGTATGGGGATTTTTACACTGTTTTTTAGTGAATTTGTCCAATTCTGTAGGAATGGGTGCCCAAAGCCATAAAAGCAATCATGAATCATATGAAGGTGAGAAATGATGCTATAACACTTGGTTGGCTTTTATTTTGGCATTGTGGTAGTGGTAGCAGTCTTTGAGGTGGCAACAACTCTTGATTTCTTAAGTTTCTTGGACATTTTCTTCGTCTGGTATCATTTCACTAATTCGGCGAACGAGAGGATTTGATGTTCTATAGCTCTACAAATGAGAAAGACCTTTCAGAAGCGGGAAGAAACGAAGTTAGAAGAACAACTATGCGAATTTTTTTTATTAATGATCCCAAATTGATTAATTCCGTATTAAAATTGAATTCCTTAAAGGAAAGTCACATTCACGCATTTATAATAGAATCGATTACCATAATTTGTTTGATTTTAAAATTAATGATGCTCATACAATTGGAGATCGACGATATTGAAATATTAATGTAAAAATGTCCTTTTGAAGCTTCTGATTGCGATAGGCCGATAAATGAGATGTGCGAAGTGCAAATAGAGATTAGTGAAGACTGATGATTCATCGCATCGGAGTTTTCAAAAGGAAACAAACAACAAAAAAAACATATCATGTTTTCCTGATTTGCAATTTTCGATAAAGTCATATCACATCGGATATTTTCAAAGGAATTGAGTTGTACATGATTTTTGCCGAAATGCGATTGCGATGATAGTGGGGTCCATCGCATCGGATCTTTTATAAAACAAGTATTCATGATGTTGCTTTTTCGAAATGAGATTGCGATTATGACATCGTATCGAAGTTTATCAAATAGATCAGAATGAAATATAAATTATTCGAAATGTGATTGCGATAAGTCACATCGCATCGGAGTTTTGCAAAGAAACTATGAAAACATAACACTCTACCGATTTGCGATTGCGATTTACTTTATCGCATCGGACTTTTTAACATGAAAACTTTTATACTTTGTGCCGATGCGATATAAGCTTTATATTTGATCAGGTCGGAATAAATTTAATGTTGCATTTTTTTATTTGCACTTGAGATATGCGATATGCAATACATGCTTTTTAAACAATGAATATTTTTATTGTTTTATTTTTTGATAATCGGATTTCCTCAAAGTTTTTATTTCTATCTAAAAAAGAAAGGGGACCCATTTCTAAATGAAATTTATTCTAAAATTTTGAAATGGGGAGGGTTGTTGTACAATACAACAGGACCTAAGTGGTAGCTCAAAATTCAAAGTGTTCGGAAGTGTGTTGAACCTGAGTGACCTAATATATCTCGTCTTCCTGATTCTGGCGCCATGAACGGTTCGAAAAAACGACACCGTATGAAGAAGTTATCGTAGTTTGAAAAGTCCAGTAAACTGTAAAATTTGGACTTTGACCAAGTTTGATTTGGATTTGGGAAAATTGAAAAGAGAATATTCTAGGGAATATTCTTGGAATATTCCTCAACATATTCCCCAAAATATTTCATTTGGACTAGTCGAATTTTTCCAAGTGGCACATTGTGGTTTGTTGAGAAATAGTATGTGTTTTAATTCAGCCAATTAGAAGCTACCACATGGCAGGCCTAGAGGTCGCCACGTGGCCCTGGAATGGTCTATTAAATTTTTTGGAGCCGGCCAGGTTAGAACGTGAGACCTCGCGGATAGAGCTCCTGTTGGAGCAAGGTCTCCCACATTGATGAAATCTGGTCCAATTTTGTATTATTTTGATTATATTTAGTCTAGCGCAGGGGTGATAGGGCGGATGAAAGCCCCAATACGTTGTAAGCGCGTAAATAGGTAAAACCAGGATTCTGCAAACCACAGTTTGCGGACCATGGTAAGTCTAGGCTAAATTGGTATAAATAGTAAGTCTTTTTGATTTGATAGGTAGAAGATGAATAGAACTGAATGCTAAGTGCAGATTGTTATTTCTGGGTTTCAGGTGTTTGGGTCAGATTCCTGTTGGCTGTGTGCGTGGAGATCCTTTGTCCTGCTATGTGCGGACCCTGTTGGCTATGTGCGCAGGTGGGATTTGGGGTTATATAAGAATTCGCTGATAATATATGAGAAGTATTGCTGATATTTGGTTCTGAGATCTATTTTTTATATGAATCTGTGCTCTGTGTTAGATCTATGATAAGGTACGAATTATTTGTGTTATCTGTTGTGTTTCTCTACAATATATGCTATCCAGTCTGCTGCGCGTACTGTAATTTATATCTTTTCTGGTCGAATGCACGTGGATGTAGACCTAAGATCTAGATCTATAACACTGTGTACACCGGCTATTTATTTAAGCTTGCGAACTAGCTCTGTTTTCATATATCTATGCGATGTGTGTGTGGCTTGGCTTACCTGCTCTTTTTCCAGGTGCGGAAACCTGGTTCTAGCACCCTCCCATATTGCTTTGTGTGAGAATTTGACCTGCACAAGCAGGTCACTGCCGAAAGGGCCAGTAGTATAGGGGTTTGTTGGCAAACCTTAACATGCGAACCTGGGTTAGGACCCCTAAAGCCAACAAATGGTTCTGTTGCTAGGACCAGGAGCATTTTGAAAGAGCAGTCAAGCAATGCCAGAACACCAAAAAGAAGGTAGATATGGCTGCGAATTTAAAACTACCTACCTTCAAGGGTGTGGGTGATGAGGATATGGATAGGTTCTGGTTTGTTGCTAAATCAGTATGGACGGTGTAAAACATCACAAGTGATTCGGTGAAGCAGGCCCAACTATCTCTGGCTTTCGAAGAAATAGCTCTGGATTGGTATATGGGATACATTAGACAACATGCACATGCAACTATTGATGAGATCAAAATGACACTGAAGCAGCAGTTCAAAAAAATTAAATCCTATTTGCAGATAGTCAACAAACTAAGAGACATCAAGCAAGGACCATCCGAATTTGTATGCGAAGTAGATCAGAGGTTGAAGAAAGCAATTAGGGAAGGCGGATTCCAGTATGATGACCGTCAACACACATAATGGTTCATCTCTATGCTGCTACCTCACTTATGGGTACCTATGGGACAACAATATATCGAAACACAGGAGAAAGCATTGGAAGTAGCTATGAAGCTAGAAGCTTCCCCTAGGGATGATACACAGCTGGGGGTACAAAAAATACAAGGTCAGTTGGAAAAAATGCATATGGAGATCCAGAATCTGTGCAAGGAGCGAGGGCCAGAATCCAGTCCCGAAAAATGTTGCATCTGATGCCGGGTAAATAGTCACACTAAGGATAACTGTCCATTATGTACAGACTGGAGCAACCAGTCCCTTGCGACCTAGGGAGACCACGAGATCCATTGGGTCAATGTTATGGTGTGATGATGGCCGCATTGTCGGGCTACATGAAACTAGCCACTGTCCTCACAAGACCACATACGGCCCGGAAGTTAACCAACCATGGTGCTGGTTCTGCAAATCAGTTGGCCACGATGAGCAGACCTGCCACACATATGATTTACTGACTGAACGGGGAAGCATATTCCGGGTTCGGTCTGATCTAGCTTCGCCTAGTGGGAAGGGGGTTCCCTCTGCACAATCAACAAGCCATGGAAAGTCTTCAAGAGCTGATCGATGGGTGCACAAAGAAGACCCTTTCTAGCACGAAAATACACAATGTGCACCAGCTATATAGACAGAAGAAACAAACAGGACGGGAAATGCGGCTGACAACGTAGATTGGAGACTTTGAAATAGATCAAGTTATCCTTGATCTAGGATTAGATGTGAAAACGCTCCCTAAGCAAACTTGGCAACAGATGGGTGAGCCTAAGCTCGAATGGTCCATCGTACAACTACACATGGCTAATCAACAGAATATAGTACCATTGGGAAGATTATCAAAAGTAATGGTGGATATTGCTGGAGTGATCCGGATTTATGCAGGAACGCAACAGAATAAACACATAACCATAAATACAGAGATGCAGCGGAAATAACACTTCATTTCATTAATATCAAAGAACTGAAATTTGCTTACAGACAATGGAAATAAAACTAGCTAGGTACCGGTAGCTATCTCTCGAGAAGAGATGGTGGCCATGTACCGAATCGTTTTACACCGAGGCGAGGGCCTATTTATTATTGGAGAAACAATGGAGAACCCTAAACATCCCAAAAACCTAACCCCTAGAGATAGCGCCAAAACTATGGGCCCTGCTTGGGTAAATTGGTGTTTCAACTTCCCAGGGACATAACTTTGGCATACTATCTCCGTTTTGACGATATGATACATCATTAGAAAGCTCTATCCGAGGACTACAGCTGTCGGGACGAATTTTATCAAAAAATTCGCTGGCGCTTTCATACCCAAAAAACGTCATTTAGGGCCTCAAAACGGCTCCGGAAGTTAAGGACCCGAAAAACTGCTAAAAATAGTAAGTTATGCCAAAATTGAAAAACTGAAGGAGACAATGGTGGGGGCCTAAGTGGAATAGGCGGGTGGCCACCAATATCCACCTGGATCATTCCTCCCCCCTTAGGAAGCAATGGTCCCCATTGCGTTAAGTTCCTCCATGAGATGAGGAAATTTATGCTGAACTTGGTCCCGGTGAACCACTTTCCTTGGTGCAAGAGTTGGCCAACTTTGACAACCCGATATAGTTGGATCTTCTGTTGGCGAGTTTTCTTGATTTGCATGTCCATGATACAATCTGTGGTGGCATGTTCCATGCAATTTGGGTTTAACTCTGTTGGTGTGAGTTGTTCTGCAATGTCCGAGGTGTTCAGTAGAGGTGGGAAAGTAAGGACGAAGGCGATCCATATATCAAGACTCAGCACCAAGGAATGGTGGAATACTAAGCTCGAAGGCATTGTTACCTAGCCTTCGTGATGGTACGCCCAGACGGAGAGTGCTAAGCTATGTGAGGGTCCAAAGGAGGCGCTCCTTCCGCAAATGTAGCCATACTTCGTCGCCCACCGAAGTGGTGTGGCACCCGGTGTTGATCATGGCGTCGCTTGTACTTCGCATTGGCTCTCGTCCAATATATCATGAACCCGTTGGCTGACAAAAGCTGAATGCGCTCGATGAAGCTACTTGCCGGTCAACCTGCACTGGACATGAGCCGAATCGGCCCGAGCACCGCAACGGCATGGCTATGTCACTTGGGATATAGTGGTTGGAATCCTGCCCACTCGAAAGGGGCTATGGCTGCCTGGAACCGTGGAGAGCTCCGGTTATAATCGTGCTGTGCTATAGGGAGGCCTGCCCCATGTGCGTGGATGGAGTTGTACATGCAATGCACTGTGTACAATCATTCTCGTTGACGACCTCCTTCGTCCGGCCATCCGTTTGGGGATGGAAAGCCGTGGGACTTGGTGAGCTTGTGTCCAACATTGACCGCAGGTCGGACCAAAATGTGCCGAGGAACCTCGGCTATCTCGATTTGATATGATAGATCGTGGGATCCCAAAGTGCACCCACACTCGTTCAAAGAAGAGTTTAGGCAAAGGCTTCGCCGTGATATTCTTCTTACAAAGCCGCCATGATGGCCATCTTCGAGAACTGTCAACCACCACGAAACACAAACATTTCCATTCTTAGTAGGAAGGCAAATTGACACAATCCATGGAGATGGATTCCCACTACGACTAGGGTGTAGGTGGAGTATATAGGCCTTACTTCGATGGTCGGTTTGGCAAACAAGTGCGCAGATCTCGATGCTTCGACATCCTTTCAAGGTCTTGGTCAGGAAATACTTCTGCATTGCCACCGTTTCCCACCCCAAAATGCCCAAATGCACTCTAATCGTAGGGCAGGTTTCCCATATCATCTTGGCACGTCATTGAAGGGAACACAAAGGTGTCCCAGACATAAAAGTGCATCTTCGAGGTGAAATTTGAACCTGCGTGTCTCCCTCGTGAGTGCCCTTGTAAGTGTGGCCGAATTCTCGGGTCACTCTCATAGAGAAGCGGCTAATCGTAAGTCTCAGGCCCACAAGAGTTGAGCACGGTGGTGAGCGCCACGCACGGTGAGCCACGAGGCAGGCCTCCGTAACATTATTGGTGCTTACCCTTCTTGTACTCGAGTGTTCAAATGAAATCAAGCAAGTGTATATGTGGACCACTTCCCCGATGGCGATCATTCTCGTAACTTCCTTGTGTCCCATGAACCCAGTGTCAGTATCCTGTGGATGATCGTTTCTCCCCAAATGTAATGCTTCCATTGTCGGATGTGCTTGCACAATGGAATACATTTTTGTCATAGGTGGGATACTTGCGAATCGTCTGTACAATGTCTCACCGTGATATGCCACCGGATGTCCCCGTTGAGTAAGAACCGCCCAATAGCATAGTCAGAGTGTGATCTGTCCCATCTCAAATGGCCGGCCGCAAGTCCGGTAAGGTGATATCGCGTAACATTGGCAGGCGATTTTTCCACCCTTGAACGCCTTCCTCGTTGAGGTTCCACCAGCAAGAATTTTGCTCTCGCTCCTCTCTTTGGTGATCGACCTGGCGCGGCGGATATGAGAGAATCCCAAAGACGAATTCACGTAGAAATTAGTAAGACCTGCAAAGTCGCGGTTTCCGTTATAGTAGTTTGGCCGCTAATCCCGAATGACTTGGATCTTGGCCGGATCCACATGCACCCCCTTTTCATCAATAATGTATCCTGATATTGAACCCTGGTCATGCCAAACGTGCACTTTCTCACCAGTACACAACTTGTGCTGCTTTCAGTTGTTTGGGAGGACTTGGCTTGATGTGATGAAGGTGCTCTTCCCAAGTCTTGGTCAACATCTTAATGTCATCCAAGTACACCACTACGAATGAGTTGGTGAATGGCCGCAAGATGTCGCCCATCATCCTCATGAAGGTTGCGACATTCGTCAACCCGAAAGGCATGACCACCATTCAAAAAGGCCTTCCAGCTTTAAAGGCGCCTTCCACACATCGAGGGTTCAATTGGTACCGGTGACACCGATTGTGTCGATCTTACTGAAATATTTTGCACTCTTGAGTTGGTCCAAGGTCATCAATCCGTGGGATTGGGTACCTATTCGGATAAAATGATCTTGTTCACTACTCATAGTCAACATAAGAGTCTCCACGTCCCATCCTCTTCTCTCTCGTACCAACACGTACCCAAGCCCCATGCATGGCGAACTCGTCCGATGTGACCTTCGCATCAGCCTCTAATCGCTTGATTTCATCATTTTCCGTACCGTACACGATAGATCGGTCCATTGGGTAGTGGCGCACCCGGGGCCGATCAACGGTGCTTGACCCGCAAGGCGCAGGAACCCCCGTGGGTGAGGTGAAGATGTCCCCGTACTCCTCCACGACCTTATCCATTTGTTGTCGTCGTGCGTAGGGCCCCATTCTGGACGTCGCTACGGGGCCTTCTTCTTGCTCGGGCGGATCATCGTAAAAACGAATTTCCGGTTTGGGAAATGAGCTTACTACATTGTTTTGGCAAAGATTCAAAGAGATAGTCGTGAGGAGGTGGTACCTCCGGTATCCGTACAACTTATTTCCCAAAGTAATAATAACAAACACGAGGTCGAGACTCATACACAAGATGACGTCTGTACAAGTATGGTTGTCCTATTAATACATCGTAAACATCAATAGGAGCAACATCACATAATACCTCATCCGTGAAGGGCTTGATGCTATAAAAGAAGGCGACACCGGGCCGGGCCGACGCGAGATCTCGTCTCGGGGTGAAGCAATTCGATGGTGTAAAAAGTGGATGTGGGTGAGTCGTGGTTTCAAGCCCAACCGCTTCACGGCATCCGCCGAATGAGTTCGGCTCTATTGTCGATACGAAATCGTATGGTGTATTTTACCCACATCCTGGAGAGTGGAAGAGACGTTCCTCCTCCTCCCGGATCTTCCGGCTCTCTCCTTCCTCTCGGACTCCTAGAAAAGGGGGCCAAAGTGGCGTTTGGCCCGGCATCAACAATCAAGTTTCCTTTTTCATTCCCTTTTCAAAGTTCGATTCTAGTCGAGCATGCATCCGACTCGTAAGCCTCATCCCGCCCACTAGCGATCATTTGGCCCGACACTCACTTGTGTCATGAGTGGAGCCCTTATGGAACTCACCCACTTTCCCCGTGTCCTTCTTTGGCTTTACGGTGTCGTTTTCTCGTGGCTTCGATGTTGTCTTTAGCCGCCATGCTCGTCCTTGTTCCGCGGCTCTGGAAGCACCTTTTCCTTGCTTTTGATTCACAAACATCCAAAGTCTCGCTTCTTCCGTTTGAATTTCTCGCTTAATCTTGGCAAAGATACCGTGATGTCAAGTACTAAGCGAGGAGATGTCGAGAACCCATTTCCTCCGAATGTATCTCAGGCATACCCATATACTTTAGCACTGGAATGTTTCTCTCGAATTTTTGATACCCAACTTTGTGTGTGCAGTATGGAACAGACTGGCTGGGATTGTAACATCTTGATCCCTTTGTTGTCGCAGTCATGGTCCATTGTATGTGATTGTTCTTACAGTTTCACGGATAGTACTGCTCTCGACTTCGCGTTCCTGGAAGAATTTTAAGTTGGTACACCCGAGAACAGTAGAGGGTCTCCACCGGTCCCTTGCTTCCCACAGAGGTTTCCCACCGGCCTAACATGGGGGTAGCTTTGGAGGAGTGCAAAAATAATCTTCCTTGGTCTAAAAGTCATGAACAAGAGAAATATCCTTCTAATAGATTCAACCATCTATCTACGGCATCTCGCGCTCATTCGACCTCAAATATGGAAACGTCAAATTTACTTGTACCTTAAAGGAGTCGCAACCTGCAGAGTGGCCACCGGATGCGTATGCGCCCACGGCAAGGTACTCGTTGAAGGATCCTGGCAAAGCTATCCATCATCGCGTTCCTTTGTTTTTCGAGGGCCTCTCGAGCAATAGCTCTTTGATAGGATCTCCTCGCTTCCTCATCTTTCTTTTCGTCTCTATGTAAGGCCTGGTCGAGGTTTGCGGAGGCTGACCTTGCAAAGGTTCCACTGTATCAAACAAGCCCTGCTCCTTATACCCCACCTCGTTGGGGACATGCAAAGAAGGATCGAGAGAAAAGCAGCATCTCTCTCGATACCATCGATCCGGACGATGCAGAACGCAACAGAATAAGCATATAACCATAAATACAGAGATGCGAAGGAAATAACTCTTCATTTCATTAATATCAAAGAACCGAAATTGGCTTACGTACAATGGAATAAAACTAGCTAGGTACCGGTAGCTATCTCCGAGAAGAGATGTGGTGGCTGCGCACTGTGAACCATACACCGGAGTGCGCGAGGGCCTATTTATTATTGAGAAACAATTGGAGAACCCTAAACATCCCAAAAACCTAACCCTGGGAGATGAAGCGCCAAAACTATGGGCCCCGTTTGGGTAAATTGGTGTTTCAACTTCCCAGGGACGTAACTTTGGCACATTCTACTCATTATTACCCACAATGATACTGGAAAACTATCTGAGGACAAGGTCAGACTAATTTTATTTAAAATTGCTGAGCGCTTTCGACCTAAAACCGTTTAGGTTTCAAAACGCCCAAGTTCAGACCCGAAAATCGCTAAAAATAGGTGTTATGCCAAAACGGAAAAACTGAAAGAGACAATGGTGGGGGCCCAAGTGGAATAGGCGGGTGGCCACCAATATCCACCTGGATCATGGAGGCAGGGTACGAGCTGATTTTGAAGTTATCTAGACGGTAGAAGATACGGACCCCTACGCAGCCCTTCTCGGCTTGGATTCGGAAATCGACATGGGAGGTATCATCAACTTAAGAAAACAAAATATGATGTTCGAGAATAACGGAATACACATCATCATGCCTTTAGACCCTACCGAGGGGGACAGGTATACAGAAACAGTCCACGCGAATGAAGAAATAGATAACCCCTACAGATTATCCATGCAGGATAGCGAACGAATCAATCCTGCAACCAGGGGTACCATAGCTAGAAATAAAGATAATGAGGACCCTTCTGATTCAAACGAGGATATGGAACATTGGCAACGCCAATTACAGAATGCCTCCACGTTACGATGCCTACGAACTACCAGAAATATCAGGTGCATGTCAGCTGAGGTAAGAGATCTGCCCTGGTTTGATGGTTCGTGATATGTGGAGGACTTTCTGTAAGCCTTTGAATGTAGGTTGGGAGCCCTTAAAATGACACTATGGGGCACACCAGCCCAGTGGTGGGGACTACGCAGGCAAACCTTCCAGGTATGGGAAGAATGTCGAACTATTTTGGTCTTACGATTTGCAACACCAGCTTATCAGGATGACACAAGTATGACATAAAGATCCTTGAACCTAGAACCCCGAAGGAACAAGCCTGTGTTGGGGGAGGACGCACCATTGCTCAAGAAGTTTAAGTAAGTAGAAGTGCCAAACACACTGGGGTTGCGAAAAATAGCCGTTAGCATTATAATGTCTGGTAAAAAGAAAAAATTACCGTTGAAGGCAACGGTCACCCAACACTTAATAGTGCAAATCGGGGAAATTCTTAAGCCCTACGTAGAGTTTACCCAGTCATTGGAAAACGAAGGACGCTATAAACCATTGGGATGGCCCAGAACAAAATTCTATCTCCGTTGCATAACTTATATCCTGAAGCCGTAAACTATCAGAGCATTTGGGTCTGCACTGTGTCAATCATGTCTGCCCGAAACCCCCTGCAAGCAGCCAACCAGAAGCTGAATTCGCCTTCCAGGCAAGAGCAACAACTACCAGCCCCTCAGAATCTTCGGTACCCATGGAGGAAGCAAGTGACAAAGTCATGAAGATTGAGTCTGAGGAAGAAGACGTACCCATAACCCCAGTTACCAGAAAAGGCAAAGAACCAGCCCAAAGCTCAGAAAAGCCTCCGAAGACTGCAAAATGGGTCGCGGGAAAGCCGAGGACATCGCCAAGAACGCCCAAGTCATCTCATGCCCCGCCTGGGCCAAAAGAGTTCCTCCTAGCTAATTCGATCCACTGGTTACCCCCATTTATCCAGCCATGAAGGACATCAATGTGAATGCCACAAAATTTAGATGGCCTGATCAGTTACTTACAAACACCACTAACCCCTATGGGGGTCCTGGTCATTGGTGATCCTTGAGGAAAGCTCCATGAGGTTAAATTTGATGATCATGACTTGACAAATTAGACAACGTTCCCTGATCTAGCTCCCGCGTTGTATTTCGAGACAATCCATGCACCTGACAGAGTCATAGTCATCCCTCAACAATGGGTATCTGGATTGGCCAAATCTGGGATCCTGAACCTATTATGAACGCCCCACTTTGGCCATTACAACGTCACATATCGGTTAGCCCGGCAGTTGCTCGCCCTGATTCATGACGACTGTTTATGGATTCATGAAAGAGTCCCCATTGATGTTTCATTAATCCATAGAATAACTGGTCTCCCCATGCAAGGAACACACCCCATGGAGAAAGTGGGTAAGAAATATGAGGGGGAAATTGCGACCAAAGTACAGTAGGCATACCATGTAAAGATAAATGAGAGGGGTTTTATCATTGATTCCATAAGTGATCCAGCTATGCGAATGGGTACCTGGATATTAGCCTACAAATTAATGCGAAAATGCGAGGTTGCAACGGTCCTTGCGTATGTCATATGGGTGGCAGGTCAGTGTGCCAAAGGGGGCTTCTTCAATTGGGCACAACACTTGCGAGATGAATTTCTGTCTAATGTCCGTGAATAATAAGAACAAGGAAAAGCCTTTTGCTACTCCTGGTTGTTGTTTCTTATCGCCCTTGTCGCATGGGAAGAACCTAAGGAATCAGTCATCCCCCCGCTCAATCTGGGCATGTGTGAGGGAGCCTGGTACACTCAGTTATGGGATTCCAAAGATGCACAATGATTGGAGGATAACCAAGTCTTTTGGGTTCTTTTCCAGGGTAATGTAGTAGCAGCCATCAATTCACGCCCACAGCTATCTCCTATAATATACGACAGATACAAGGGTATTGCCAAGTTCCAGGTTACAATGCACCATATTCAAATCTGTATTCTTAAGAATAAAACCTGGACAACTCTTCCTTATATAGTAACAGAGAGGGAGATTGATGAGGTGATTGCACGATGACCACCTGCCTAGAAAATCTGCTTCAAAACACCTGCGAAGAGTATTGCGGACACAAGCACAGTTGTTACAGGTCCAAGTGGACAGACGAGAAAAAATGTTGGCACAGTAGTCACAATGACCATTCCTTCCACACAACATCCCAACAAGGATACTGCAGCTACCAACCAGGCTGCGCCGCAGGATATCAGTGCCAGGGGTACCAAGCGGATAGGAGAGCCGGTACAAGGAACTCGGAAGAAGCAATAGCCCCAGTGACCAGCGAAAGATGAAATAGTCACCTTAACTGACGGGGATCTCGAGAATATTGCGGATGCCGTTACATTGGCCACAGAAGAGAAATGGGTAGCTTTAGCAGAGCAACAAAAAAATGCAGTCGACACCATTCAAGCGGAGCTGCGCACTCTACAATTAAAAATGGATACTTTGTAGACAAGCATCACCCAACAAAGAAACCCTCCACCTCCTAGCGAACTCAACTAGTTACAGAGGAAAGGCGTCTCTGTGCAATCCCCAGTGCTGCTCTTATCATGGATCTGTCGGACCCAGCAATGCATCTCCTAGCAAGATCATGCATACAGCTCAATCTCGCCCAACTGTCACAAGAATCAGTAAGGGATATCCACATGGAGGTTTGCCATGAAATTTACCATCGAGACCAACTAGTACATCAACAACTATGTACGGTTGAGTAGATGATAACAAAAAAAAACGTCGACGTGCTTCTCGCGATCTCCCAGCAAGCCGAACTAGAAACAGTGATACACCAAGTGTATACGGACATAGAAGCAGACATATCACTCAATTCCACCCTGAGCTAAAATCGAATCACTGGTGATTGCATTGAGGGCTTCCTAAATAGAGCTGCAGGCCTTCAAGACACAAATGGAGCAGCAAATCTGCAATCTTCAAGCCAAGTTGCAACCTGAGACGCCTCCGGAGGTAAGGGCCCAACGGGCTGCGTTAGTCACGGCTGCCACGAACACCATTACGGGCTAGATTTCTCAAGGTATGCAGTTATTGGAGACGGCCTTGCAGCTCTGGAAAAAGGTTCAACATGATCCGAGCCTACGCCAAATTAATTAGGAGCTCCGTCAGAAGGAAGAAGAATGTGAACAGATCGGGGCTACCATCACCACTCTGATCCCAGCACAACGCATCGCTCGTCTAGGGACCAGAAAGGTCCTCCAAGCTGATATTGACGAACTTCGGCATAAGAAGGATCCCATCAGGAAGAGATTGAAGCCATGGTCTACCGCGGCCCTTCAATTCTCTCAGGACATAGATGCTGTGGTCAGAAGACTCAATTAGACACTAGAGAGTGTCACCGCTGCAATAGAAGGTCCAACATCACAAAAGTTAGTAGATATTGCACAGAATGCTGCAGCATAGAGCCTCGAAGTCTTGGCCCCACTGGTTGCAGCTATTGAGGCATTACGCGTGCAGGTGGAGGCTCCACCACCGCAGTGACTCGGGACGAGTCACAAGATTGTGTTGGGGGACTGTTGGAGCAGGGTCTCCCACACTAAAGAAATCTGGTCCAATTTTGTATTATTTTGATTATATTTAGTCTAGCGCAGGGGTGATAGGGTAGATAAAAGCCCCAATACATTGTAAGCGGGTAAATAGGTAAAACCAGGAGTCCGCAAACCACAGTTTGCGGACCATGGTAAGTCTGTGCTAAATTGGTATAAATAGTAAGTATTTTTGAGTCGATAGGTAGAATATGAATAGAAGTGAATGCTAAGTGAAAATTGTTAGTTCTAGGTTTTGGGTGTTTGGGTCGGACTCCTGCTGGATGTGTGCGCGGAGATCCTTTGTCCTGTTGTGTGCGGACCCTGCTGGCTGTGTGCGCAGGTGGGATTTGCAGTTATATAAGAATTTGCTGATAATATATGAGAAGTATTGCTGATATCTGGTTCTGAGATCTATCTGTTATATGAATCTATGCTCTGTGTTAGATATGTGATAAGGTATGAATCATATGTGTTATCTGTTGTGTTTCTCTACAATATATGCTATCTAGTCTGCTGCGCGTACTGAAATTTATATCTTTGCTGGTATAACGCACGTGGATGCGGACCTAAGATCTATGTCTGTAATACTATGTACACCGGTTATCTATTTAAGCCTGCGAACTAGCTCTGTTTTCATAGATCTATGCGCTGTGTGTGTGGCTTGGCTTACCTGCTCTTTTTCCGGGTGCGGAAACCTGGTTCTAGCACCCTCCCATACTGCTTTGGGTGAGAATTTGACCTGCGCAAGTAGGTCACTACCGAAAGGGCCAGTAGTATAGGGGTTTGTTGGCAAACCTTAACGTGTGAACTTGGGTCAGGACCCCTAAAGCCAACAACTCTCAAGTCTCACCATTCGGCTACACGAGTGGTTCTTAACTTTAGAGTGGCGCGATTTACCTTTATTGTTTATGAGTGCATATGGGGGGGCTTGGAAGGGCTAGCCCTTCCCCATGTGGCCAAGCACCCAAAACCAGGTGCTAAAGATCAACATTGGTAATGAACCATTCCTTCTGTTGTCTATCCTCATAATTAAATTCCCCATCTCTGATAACCTTCTTTAGCCACTGATCAACCTCCCATATTGACTCAGTGGGTCCTTGTTTAAAGTATTTCAAGTCAACCACCAGTTGAGCGTAGGACTTAGGCTTCCGAAATTGTTGTTTTAAAGCATCCTTAATTTATTGTATTGATGGATCCGCATGTTGTGATACGTACCCCATGAACCAATATAGGGCCCTTCCTTAAAAGGCGAGGGATAGCTGCGCCCTTTTTACAGCACCGCTAGCAACATTCTGTGCAGTCCATACCGATTCTGCTACGAACCAAAATCGGTCCATGTCTTCATCTCCTACACTCTTGAAGGTGGGCAGCTTCATGTGTGTGGCCATATCTTCTTTCGGTAGTGGCAGAGGTGTAGGGGAGTTCTTGCCCTTATGTTGACTTGACGATGGTGTTTCCGGGGGACTAGTTCCTGTCTGCGCAGATGGCTCCCTCAGTGGGATGTAGATGGACCTATCCCCTTCTCGATTGACTAGGTAGTACTTACCACTTTGTGTTGTACTCTCACCCTGATCAGAGGTCATTCATTCGGTGTGCTTGCACAGAATGCCTTTTTCGCTCAGCAATATTTTAATTAGTAGCGAGAATATTCGGAAGAACTTACCCTAGAATCCCTTGAAGAACCTCTACTCCACTTCAGAGTAGGATACAAACTGTTCGACTGTGAATTATGTTACAAATCCTCCTATCACACTATCCACCCAATGATCTATAGTCCGGGTGATTGTGTTTTCAGCCTTCTCCAACTATTGAATCTGTTAGCCCCCTATAAATTCCTTGACAAGAAAACAGGGGGCTAAAATGTTTTTGAGCCTTCAAGGAATGCATTTCCCTCTGAAAACACATCATCCTTGAAGTCTCCTGTATCTCTGCCCTTTGATTATTTCCCTTTGTTGTTCTTAAGTCAATAAGCCTCACTGATTATGAAGAATTGTGCTCCAAAAGGCCTTCATTTTCCCTTTGTACCCCTGCAGAATTCCCCATTTTAACCTTTGTCCCTTTTGTCACAATTCCCCTATTTACCCCAGAAAATCCCTCCCCTAGTCCTTCTAAACCATCCACTTTCCCTTTAAATCCTACGCATTTTAGGTCCCTATATCACTAGTATAGCCCCTTATTATTGTTAGTGTAAACCCCTTATTGTTATTATTGTACCCTTGTAACCCCCATTTTGTTATTATTGTGCCCTTAAATTATTATTGTTAGGTCGGCTAGGATTACATTGTGGCCCACTAGGATTACATTATGGCCCCATGGACTCCTACATATAGAAAGGAGGTTTTGTAAATTGTATCATCCAAGAATTTTTCATTTATGTAATGTATTGGAGGTTGCCCCCTCGAAGTGGCTCATTTCTAAGGCGTTGATATCTCTTTTCTTCTCTTTTTGGAGCTGGTTACACAACATTTGGTATCAGAGCTTTGGATTCCAGGGTTTCGCCGTCCAAACAAAGCCATCGTACAATTTTCAAGCATAACGTTTATTCTACTTAAGTTCTTAAGCTGAAATTTTTAGGGTGCCAAGAAAAACTCCTGGAAGTCGTATAAAAGTTCATTTTGTTCCTGCAATAATTTCGTGAGATATGATTTGTGAAGCCGTATTTTTTCTTGTGCCCCTAAACAGGTCATCGGCATTTGCGCTATAAATTTTTTCTACAAAGTTTCAGAATCTGAAATGCATATGGTATGAAGCTAAAATCCTGAGGAAAGGCTTCAAAAAATTTCAGAGCTTGGTTCGCAATATTTTTGGAGATATGATCTGTGGAAGGTAGTGCTTTTTCAGGCTCCTGAATTTCATCTCAAAGAGGTGATCGTGGGAAAAGTTCAATAACTCTCTCTCTGAAGATTGGATTGGAGTGCCGTCAAAAGTAGTCACAAGTACATGGCCTATAGTTTCTTTGCTATCAATTTCAGAAACAAAGGACAAAACAGTGACACGTGGCAAGTCGTACAAGTTCGCTCACCGAACCACCTGCATCAGTCTGGGGAGATTGACACAACTTTGTCTTGGAGAATCAAAATCAGGTCGACCTATGGCATTTGAAAGAAGCTTTAGAGGGCTACCAAGCATAGTGGTTGAATTCTTCAGATATCGAAGATTTTCAATTGCGCAGATAATTCAATTTCAATATCGATCTCCTAAAAAGCTAGTAAAAGGTGTAGTATTTTTTTTCCGAATTGCATAAGTCTTGTTTGAAGAATCAAGTTGAATTGATTCCAAGGGTATAGTGTAGAATATATATCAAAAAGATTATATTCTAAAATGGCTCCTAAAAAGAATTTAACACCCATTAAGCTTCAAGGCCTACTATGACTCATGAATATGAAGAATGGCAACATGACATATCAAAATTACAAGAGCAAATTTCGCTCTCTAAAGAAGAACAACAAAAAATGAAATGGAAGTTTTGAAGAAAGCGCGTGAAACTAAGATGGATGGTTTGAAGAAAGGTTAGCTAAGATGGTTGGTTTGGGAAGCTAAGATGGATGGCATGGAAGTGGCATGGAAGCTAAGATCGATGACATGGAAGTTAAGATCGACATGAGAAAATGGAAAACATGAAGAATTTTCTAAAAGCAAGAGCATGGAAGGTTTGACAAAGTTTATACAAGAAAGGTTTCCTAATGGTGAAAAGATAGTAGAAGAACCTCATGATGAGAACAAAACAAATGTTAATTATGATTTCATAAACTCTAATGTTGGCGGGAAGAACCACCATATTCCAAAGATGGATATGAGGAAGTTTGATGGAAAGGATCCCTAACATGGATACTAAGGTATGGAGCAATATTTCGATCTCCATAACGTGCAAACACACAAAAGTGCACGTATTGCAACTTTACATTTAGAACAAAATACATTTGTATGGTATCAATGGCTTTGTTCCCGTAAAAAAATTGTCACTGTCAATTTTTACGGAGAAATGATAGCACATTATGAGGATAAAGAGCAACACCTTCTTTACCCAATTGATAAATCTCAAACAAAAAGGTTTAGTGGGGCAGCACATTGAGGGATTTAAAAATTGAATATATGGTAACCGATTCATACAGGAACACAGATTTGATCTCTTCCTAGGCACTTTAAAGGATAACATCCAACATGAAGTTCGCGTTTTGGAACCTCGATTCATTGGAGAAGGCATTCAAAGTTGGCAAGAAAAGTTGAATGTAAAATTATGGTGACAAGGAAGCCTACCACTCAATTCTCAAAGAAGGAAGTATACGCCTAGATTTAATAACTCACAAGGTTGACACCACAACAATTGAAGAAAAAAGAGCAAAAGGGCTTTGCTAAGGCCAAGATAGCAAATACACTAAAGGTCATAAGGAAATGAGAAGAAAATTATTTTACATAGATTGTGAAGAAGAAGAAGAAATGTGAACAAGAAGAGGATATACACCAGAAACACCCTAGAAGATGAAGAAATGAATCCCACCATATCGGTAATGCACTCGCAGAATTACCACTCCTCAAACTCTCAAGATAGAAGGACATATAAAGAAGAAAAGGGTAATAGTGTTGATTTGGATTCAGCACCCATAATTTTATTCATTATACAGCCAAGGAATTAAATTGTTTCATACCTAAACACTGCATCAAGTCAAGTGATGGTTGCAAATGGAGGAACCATAAATTGCTCGGGAAATGCCATAATATCAAGCTAACCATGGGGGAATATGTATCGACCAGTCCAATGCTTGCCATTCCTATGGGAGGTGCCGATGTTGTACTAGAGCACAATGGTTACAATCTTTGGGGATCAGAGCTTAATTCTTCAAGAACTTTTCTTTGAAATTTTTTTCAAGGAAAGGAAGTCGAATTACGGGTGACAAGGGGAAGCCAGAAGGATAATAAGCTCTAATGTCATGACAAAGCTTCTAAAGAAATAACAACGAAAAAGGACTGCACAATTATGCTCTTCACTAGAAGTCTAACATCAAAATCATCTATTTCCAGACCCAACAAGTCTTGGACAATCATTCCAAGGTGTTTGAAACTCCCAAAGGGAATCCCACCTATTCGTGATCATGATCACGCTATTCATATTTGATTCAGGAAGTGTTCCTCCAAACATCGTGCCTTATAGATATCCTTACTTCCAAAAAAGCGAAATTGAACGTATGATTGCGGTAAATGTTAGAGGCGGGCATAATTCAACCTAACAAAGTTCTTTCTTCCATTCTAGTATTGGCACACAAGAAGGATGGATCATGGCAATGTGTCCGGATTATAGGGAGCTCAATAAGCTCACCATTAAAGACAAATTTCCCATTCCCGTGATCGATGAATTATTGGATGAATTACATGGAGCAATTTATTTTACCAAGTTGGACTTTCTGCTCAGATATCATCAAATTAGAATGAAGACCTAAGATATTCCAAAAACAAGATTTAACTCATGAGGGTCATTATGAATTTTTGGTCATGCCTTTGGCCTTACCAATGCACTCTTCTACATTTCAAGGGTTGATGAATTCCATTTTCAAACTCTTCCTTAGAAAATTTGGGCGCTAGTATTTTTTGATGATATACTAATCTACAACAGGTCTTGGAAGGATCACAAGGAACATGTTGATGGGTGCTCAAACTATCGCAGGAGAAACAATTATATGCAAAAAAGTCCAAATGTTTCTTTTTGGAGTACAAGAGGTGGGAATATCCGGGTCATATTGTATCTCACGAGGTGTTAAAGTGGACCCTAACAAAATTAAAGCCATTAAGGAATGGAAAGTTCCCACAACCATAAAGAAGTTATGCAGGATTTCTCGTTAACAGTATTATCGCAAGTTTGTTAAGACCAGGAGAATAGCAAGACCTCTAATAAACATTATTGAAGAAAGATGCATTTTCATGGACTCAAGCAACTAAGGCTCTCGAATCACCTTAAAGAGGCAAATGTGCCCAGCACCGGTCTTAGCTACGCCAGACTTCACAAAAACCTTTATTGTGGAATGTGATGCCTCAGGAAATGGAATTGGTGTTGTTTTAATGCAGGAAGGAAGACCCATTGCTTTTGAAAATCGTCCAATCAAAGGAAAGTATTTACAGAAACCTATTTATGAGAAGGAAATGTTAGCAATACTACATGCACTAAAGAAATGGCGAACTTACCTAATGGGAAGACACTTCAAGGTAAAAACTGATCATGATAGTCTTAAACACTTTTTGGAACAAAGACTATCGTCAGAAGAACATCAAAAATGGGTCACAAAGATGTTGGGTTATGACTTTGAAATAATCTACAAAAAAGGAAAGCTTAATGTTGTTGCAGATGCACTCTCAAGAAAGAATGAAGAGGTGGAAGCATTGCTTTGTGCCATTTCTATTATCCAACCGTATTGGATAACCGAAGCAAGAGATGAATGGAAGAAGGACAAAGATGTATGGACACTCATTCAAAAGTTGCAGCAAGATCCTAGTACATCTGATACATTTAGTTGGAAAATGATTCCTTATGGTACAAAGATCGCTTATATCTTTGTAAGAATTCCCAACTAAAACAAAAGATTCTTCTGGAATTGCACACTTCTCCTTAAGGAGGACACTCAGGATTTTTAAAAACTTACCACAGGGTGAAGAAAGAATTTTTTTGGGATGGCCTTAAATCTGATATTCGAAAGTTTGTGGCGGAATGTTTGGTTTTCCAGCAGAACAAAGTGGAAACAATTAAGACCCCAGGACTTCTACAACCTTTATCCATTCCAAGTCAACGTTGGGAGGAGATTTCAATGGATTTTATCACAGGTTTACCTAAGTCCGAAGGAAAGAGTGTCATCATGGTGGTAGCTGATAGACTTACCAAGTATGCACACTTTTGTGCATTATCTCATCCATTTAAAGCAAGTACAGTTGCTACTACATTTATGGACAGAATTCAAAAGCTACATGGAAGCCCAAGGGTTATTGTGAGCTACAGAGATCCCATTTTTACTGGAAATTTTTGGATGGAGTTATTTTCTTGTTTGGGTACTCAATTAGCTCATAGCTCATCTTATCATCCTCAATCTGATGGTCAAACCGAGATAGTAAATAAATGTTTGGAAGGATATCTTCGTTGTTTTGTATCTGATAAACAAACACAATGGGTCAAGTGGTTACCTCTCGCCGAATGGTGGTATAACACTTCCTTCCATACTGCAGCAAAAATGACCCCATTTATGGCACTTTATGGATATCATCCACCATCCATCACATCATATTTAAGAGAAAATTCGAAGGTTCAAGTAGTGGAAGATCACATCGAGCATCAAGAAGAAGTTCTCCAACTCTTAAAGGATAACCTAAATTTGGCACAAAATCGAATGAAACAACAGGCAGATCAACATCGCAGCGAGAGAAGTTTTGATGTAGGAGATTGGGTATTTTTACGGCTACAACCATACAAACAAATTTCCCTCAAGAAAGCAAAGAAGGATAATAAATTATCGCCAAAGTACTATGGTCCTTACAAGGTGTTGCAAAAGATTGGTACTATGGCATACAAATTGGAGCTTCCTGCTTCTTCGCGAGTACATCCAGTTTTCCATGTTTCATGCTTAAAGAAGGTTATAGGTGAAAATCTTCCCGTTCAAACAATATTGCCAGAACTTGATGAGGAAGGAAAAATCATATTGGAACCTGAAGCGGTCACGGAAACAAGAACTCGACAACTACGGAATCGATCAATTTCAGAGTATCTCATCAAGTGGAAGAACTTACCCACCGAAGATTCTACATGGGAGGATGAGAATTTTATACAGAAGCACCCGGAGCTACTCAAGTGTTGAGGACAACACTTTTTTGAAGGAGAGGGGCATGTTAGGTCCCTATATCACTAGTATAGCCCCTCATTATTGTTAGTGTAAACCCCTTATTGTTATTATTGTACCCTTGTAACCCCCATTTTGTTATTATTGTGCCCTTAAATTATTATTGTTAGGTCGGCTAGGATTACATTGTGGCCCACCAGGATTACATTATGGCCCCATGGACTCCTATATATAGAAAGGAGGTTTTGTGAATTGTATCATCCAAGAATTGTTCATTTATGTAATGTATTGGAGGTTGCCCCCTCGAAGTGGCTTATTTCTAAGGCGTGGATATCTCTTTTCTTCTATTTTTGGAGCTGGTTACCCAACAACGCACACCCCTTATTTGGTCTAATTCCCCCTTTTCCCTCTATCGTTACCCTTTCCTAGCTTCAAATTGCATAAAAAGGGGCCAAAAACCCATATTTTAACATATATCAGAGCCTAGCCCCTGTTGTGGATCATCTGCACATCCTTTTTTATTTTGTCTTGAAAATTAGAAAATAAAAAAAAATTTGAAATTCCGAAAATGCATATGATATAGTATAATGTTTTATGCTGTATTATAAAAAAAAGAGAAGTATCCTTAAAACCTCAATGCAAATCAAGTTTATCATTAAACTTTATTTTGAATGTATGTTTGAGTTTCATGCTTAAGTTATGAGCAACTTCCCGAGCGGAAGTAGTGATCGTGGAAGAACGTCGCCAGGTGATCAAATGCGGGGGTATAAAGCGCTCGTGCGTTATTCGATTTGGCACCCCCGCAGTTGACTGGTCAGATCGCAGGTGAGCCGTGATCGACGGCTAAGATTCATTGCGAGGGGTGCCGGCCGAGGTTCACCGCCGTACTCCAAGACCCCCCGCGGTGACGTCATCAGGTGAGGTGGAAGACAGCTATCATCCTCTTTCAATGGCTGTTTCCACGTCATGTTGGCATTTATTACCAGTTTTCGTAGCTGTTAAAGAGTTCTTTTGTCCCATTCCCGTCTATTTGTGATTGTTTTTCCTCTTGGACCGTGTTCTTGCCACCTTTGCATTATCCGCTACTCCATGAATTGTTTCCATTGCCTGTCAGCCATGGCAAAGCGAGCCTCCCTATCTGGTATCACAAGACTCAACTCCCTCCTTGACAGTGAAAAAGACATCCAGGATACCTTGTCTTCCGTCAACCATTCCTTATTGTATCACCAAGTGACCCTAAACGCTGAGAAATCCCCAGTGCTTTCAGCCATGAAGAGTTCCGGTATCTTGTTCGCCTGTATCCCAAAAGCCCACTTTTTTCCCGAATTCATATCATGGCTGGTCTCTTCAATGTACCCTGGTAAGTGTTTCATCATGAACTCGCAGGGAGAAAACGTTCTGCAGGTATCGACGCAATTAATTCGACAAGCATTGTGCTTTCCCGAAAATGAGTCACCGTTGCAGTTTTCTGAAGATTCATTGGCTCGTTATTTTGAAGACCTTTCAAATGAAGAATTTAGTCTGTGTATGTCATACTTGAGATCAAATTCAGAGAAAGCTCAGCTCAAAGGAGAATAATTTAGTTTGGAAGCATTCGATGTTGAGTATAGACCAGTTTTAAGTTGCATTGCGAAGATTTTAGGCAAAGACAATGACAAGACAGTTGATAAATCAGTCTTGGGAATGTACGCGCTCATGATGAAGCCAGGGGTTGTTCTCGACATTCCATCTTTCTGGCAGGAGATTTTAAATTCCCAGTTGATGGCCTTTCCTCTTACAGGTTTCTTTAGATTCCCATCCTTGATTTTTTATTTATTTTTATATCAGAATGTCGAAGAATTTATGAGTTTTGGATTGAATATAGTTGATGTCAATAAGCAAAATCAATCTATGTTATTTTGGACTGATATGACTAGAAAAGAAGGAAACGAAGCAGGGCTATTTGAGTTTTCTAGTCATTATATGTCCATTGCTTATAGAATTTTGAATGGAGTTCCTCCTCCATGTTTTTTACCAAAAGCCCGGGAGTTCCTACAGCTAGGATCGAGTTGCATATTTGGAGACTGGTTTGTGTTTGAAGAGTATTCAGAGATAAGGTTGTATGGAGCTAGCATCGAGCCCTATAGGCTCCCAAATTTTGTACCCATGCGGCTTTTCGCCTTGGAATTCATAAGACAGAGCCTTAATGTGGATCAGGTACACTTTCTTCCCATGAAGAAAGGTTTTATGTTTAAATTGCCTATGAGTGTGGGACCTTTTGTGGTCAATATGAGGCAAGATTTTGATGAAGTTTCTAAAATGTTGGAAGAGACACAGTTTCTACTAGGAGAAAAGTGGTCTTATGATCCGCATGGAGTAATTTCTCAGAGAAGAATTGAGAATGGATATTCTGCGTTTTCTCATGTAAGCAGACCTGATCAGGAGAAGCTAGCAAACCCAGGCGAAATAAACACATCAAAAATAAGCATTCAAACACCTGTTATTACTGAAAAGGAAAATAAAAGAGGCAGGGAAGATGTTGTTGAAGTAGATGATGAAGAGCCCAGGGAAGAAAAGAGAACCAAATTGGCTGAGGATCATTCTTCCAACTCGCCTGTTTTTACCTTCCATATCAATGAAGAACAAAATGTCCCTTCTTCTCCTAGAGGACATGAAATTTATTCAGAGAAGATGCCTTCAGTCAAAAAAATATTTACACAGATTGAAGAAAGAAATCAGAGGATAAAAGCTAATGTAGAAGCTGAGGCAGTGCATCACGTAGCTGCTGATCAGACCAGGTTATTGACTGTAATGGACCTCGAAAAGGATCAATTTAGGATGGCTCTGACACATCCAACCGGGATGTCCCTTGGATCTTCGAGCAGTTTTAATGAGGTAAACATAACTATGGATGTTAAAAAGATCCCACTGTGGGATAAAATGAATCTTCATATGCAGACTGGGTAGTTAATTGTAAATGATTTAACCAAGACTAATGCCACAGCAATTAAGGCTGAGAACATGCTTGCAAAAGTTATTAAACAGATCAAGATGGAGAAGGCTAATTCAAGGGCTTTGTCGACTCAAAATGAAGAATTGAATAAGATCATTATGAAAATAGGTGTAGATCCCAATGATAAAGCTGCAGTTAAAAAGCTCATGAAAAGTGCAGAAATGGAAATATCCTCATTGAGGAAAAAGATAAAATTACCAGCTGTAGAGCACTCAATGGCCGCAGAAGTAGCTGAAGTGGAGAAATAAAAAGAAGAGCTACGTCTGCAGTTGTTGCGGAAAGATGAAGAGTTGTCCAAAGTGAAACAGACTGCTATTTCACTATAGAACCGTATCGAAAATCACACTTGCACTTTTGTTTTTCCTACAGGTGATGCTGATTCTGATCCTCAAGCATAGGTTCTTCAGCTCAGCACCGAATTAAAGTTAGTAGAACGAGATCGTAAGCAGGCTCAATCAGAGTTGGAAATAGCTACCAAGATCATGCGAGCATGGGAAGATAAAGCGAATGAGAACAAGTAGAAATTACAAAAGGCTGAGAATGAAATTAAAGATCTTAAGGAAAAGTTAAAGGGTAATATCTCACTTTTAAGAGCTAAAGATATCATCTGGGGTGAAATAATCTCTGAAATGAAGTCCAATTGGGATTCCCTAAATATAATTGCTAAGGAAAAACGCCTCATCTCAGAGCATGAAGAAGATATATTATCTGAAAAGCAAACGGTCATTAAAAGAGAAAATTGGGCTAGAAAGTTTATAAATTTTATCAATTCCAAATCAGATGAAGAGTTAGAAGATATGGAAATACAAGACAGATATTTTTATGCTGAAGAAGTTAATAAGATGATAATTAAGAATAATCTTCGGCAAGTAGCAGAGAAAATGTTACTGGGAATAAAAGAGGTGGTAAAGAATTTTGATATAACATTTGATAAATTGATCAGAACAGGTTTACCTTCATGTTGGACAGAAAAGGGAAATATTTTTACGTGGAAGTTTTATGAAGATGCACTAACACTGGCAAAAAGCAGGGCAGATAGCAGGCATGAAAAGACACAAGTTTTAAAGGGAGAAACAGTGTTTAAATTTTTGCAGAGGCATTTCAACTTGCTATGGATGGTAAAAACACTCTTCACAGAAAGACTTACTCACATTCAGGCTGTTGCATTTATATTGGAATATCTTAGTTACAAGAATGCTTCTACAACTCAAGGTGAACTTTGGAAAAAGTGCAAAACCTTCTTCGTGGATACAACAAAAGAGATCCCAACGGCTCAATCAAAAGCAGCCGTTGATTCAGCAGCCGCTTCAGGACCAGATGTTCTCATAGATTAGAAGTTTTAAAATTCTCATTATGTTATTTTTCAAAATTATGTAAATGTAATAGGACTTTCCGAGGCATGTGCCTCCATAATAGTTAGTGGTTTAAGCAGTTAGAATTAGTTGGAGCAGTTAGAATCAGTTTCATTACTGGAAACTGTCTTGTGACACTGTATTAAAAGACAATTTCAAGAAAAATGAAGGTTCCAAGTTTTGAACCTTGAAGCCAAATTTTGTACTGGAGAATACTGAATTAATGAAATTTTTTGCAAGTTTCTATCATTCTGCCTATGCTGAATAGTTTCCCAGTTTTCATTATGTTTTCATGTCTTTGAATAAAATAGAGTAATTTGAGCTGCAGGTCTCTGGATACATGTGTATTTAAGAGTTAAATAAACCTTAATGGGCGTTCCTCCATTTTAACCTTATCATTGCTTACTTTTTCAGGATTTTATAATGATAGATTATGTTTCAGACAGCATATCAAATTAGAATCCTTTTCTTTCTTGTTTCTTCCGTTCATCCACTTCAGCATAAAAAGAATATGGCATTGCAGAACATGCATGGGTTTAATATTCGAAGATTATAATGAATGTTTAAAGGTTAATAAAACAGAGACAATTAATATATTTATTTGTGACAGAATTAGATAATGTCTCAAGCATTGATTCCTTTTCATAGCAAGGAATTGTTTCTTGAGGAAAAACAACCCCTTTGGCCAGCCCCCAAAGCCATTTCCCCCCACACGACCCAGCGCCAGAACCAGGCACTAGCCCGAAAAAGCGCTTAGCACGGTTATATATCGGGCGCAATACCCGTCGTCGATCTATACAGATCCAATGGTCTTCGTAGATCAGCATCGCGTCCGTGGTCCACCTCGTTCACCCCTTCGATCGCATATCCATCGTCGATCTGATCCACAGATCGACGATCCATTTTTCATCTGCCCCAGTGGTACCCATGCTGCGCCCTGTTAAAAAACTGACGGTTTCTATTGCACCGCCTTTGGAGGGTGGGTGGTATTTTTCATTTCGGAGCGATGCCATTCACCACATGACACGTGGCTTCGCGCACTATTTGAAAACTGCCCCCCATCGTGCATTAACATTCGACTGTGGACCCGGTGCGATATGCGCATACACCGTCCAATTCGAAGCTGTCCATCCAATGGTCATCGCGCCATGAAGATGCTCGGGAATTAGCTCAAGGCAAAGGGACCCCTGGCCCACCATCTGTCGCCCTCCGATACGTTCTCGACCGTCGATCTCCGCCTGAGATCGAACGGTCCAGATTAACTGCATGCCCCGCCATTAACTGGCTCCCACCACGTCACCGTTCCATGTGTGTTCATATATTTTCATCGCATTTTCATTAGCCCCCGTTATATTTCGCCAAAGGTTAAATGTCAAAGGTTCACATTTAAATTTTTTCCGCAGTCCGCCAACTTTCACCAGACCATCCTCTGTCGTTTCACTGCGTTTTTGCCATCACCCTGCACTATTCCACCAATTCACCGGGCTACACATCCATTCTCATCGCCCCTACTGCATTCACCATCCCCATGCATATTTTTCTTAATTTGTTTTCGTATTTTGCAGGGTTACAGGCAGGCGAAAACTGCCATGGTTCACAATCACTATTACAGTGGCTAAAACACCAGGAAGACCATGTGCAGAGATCGAAATTATGAAAGAAAGGCCTGGGAAGGCGTTATGATAGGAATTTCATTAAAGGAACATGGTTAAACTCTGTGAAACCTCCCCGGAGCCATTAAAGCGCAAAATTCACTGACAAAGACAGGAATGGAACAAAAAAAGAGTGTTAGTGAAAGATCAAAGAGTTTAAGGCACGTAATTGAAGACTTTTGAGCCTTAATTCAATAATTCAAAGGCGAAGTACCAGACCGAAAACCTCATGAATCACTTAGAAATTCCGGTACACAAAAAACCATATCATCAGGGTGTTCATAACAGCAGAATGTTTCCTCCCAGGAAAGGACATAGTACTCATACGATTTCAGTTTACGTAGTTTCCATGAGAAGTTTTCCTCCCTGACAACAGTCCTATGCTATCAGAAGCATTTGTTACTCGATATGGAAGACCTGAATTATTGACCTGTTTGTTCAAATTCACTAGAGTATTGCAGAGGTGATACAACAAGTACATCAAAGACATACCTGGAGTAAATTGCAGCCTAACGAAGACCACTCTTTCATCCAAAGATTACTGAAGATAAATGCCCAGAATTTAAAACAGAATGGGGTCTCGACCCTCTTCCTTCTTCTGAGTTTTAATGCTACATTTAGTTTTCCACCTACCTCCTCAGCCTCTTCTCAGTTATAAATTTCATGAAGAAACTCATTGTAAAGGTTGTTGATCGACTATCTGTGAATTACAAGCTGTTTCTCTTGAGACATGTTCTTTGTGTAAAGTTGTAAGATAGGCTGAGGAAGATGTTTTCAGACTGAATATCAAGCTATTGGTAATGTTGTACTTGAATGGTGTTGCTCTTTAATATGACAAGCACATTTCTTTGGATCCTGATTTAAAGCAGTGGTGATGTTTTTATGTCTCTGTCTATGTTTTTCCTTTTTAGTTCATTACATTTCATTTCTGCTGGCTTGCATCCGAAATCTGGCATAGGATTACCCTTGTTAGGTACCCTATGTCTCTGCTCTCCTTGCCTTCAATGTTTTCTGTTGAATGTGTTATCTGAGGATTGATTTCAAGCTAATTTAACCAGTGTAGTGGTTCCATATGCTGCTAGCTGATGTATGAATTAATGAATCAGTTCTTGGATGTGCTTGATAGGTTTTGATTGAACGAATTGGGATACTGGGAGTCTAGAAATCAGTCTCTGTCTCACTAGGATCCTTTTCAATTAATTGAACCTTTCTAAGTTCCCTTAAGATGGATGCCAAAGCATTGAGAGTTCAAAGTCTCTCTCTGATCTCAGGTTTTCAACTTTGTGTTCTAAATCTTTAATATTTCCTTGTCTAAAGAATTAGCCTTTAGGTTTTGGATCACAGGTTTTCCAATTACATGTCCTGTCCCTGGATCTGATTTCTGAAGGTCACCTTGGAGGTTTCCTTGCTTTCACCTTTCCCTCTCACCATTTCATGCCATACTATCATCTTTAAGATCCAATGCTTTAGATGACTAGCCCAACTGAAAGCCTGCATATTGAATAGAAAGTAAACCCTTTCCTGACTCCATTGCCCAATGGTCCTGATGTTCTCTGAATCATCCCTCCTTTGCCTAAAATCCTCTTTGCTCATCCTTGTCTTATATTGAAACCTTCTTTCCTGATTCCCAACAACCAAACATATAATCAAACAAACAAACTCCGTGCCTATAACTAGCCTAAAAACTTAACTTTGAGTTTCAAAGACGTAAAAACTTTGCTTATATAGAGAGATCCCTCTCTGGACCCAGGAGGGCTAGATCCTAGGGTCTGAAAGTGGTTCTAATGTTGTCTCATCTTTTGGTCTTGCCAATATGGCCAAAACATGGGAACCCCAACAAAATCAATTCCAGATTCCACGACGTAACCTGATCATCTTTCCAACACGTTTGGAATTCTACTAGCCTTGCCAGCCACTCCTGTAGCTCGTGTGAAAAATTTACAAAGAAAATTTCATATAATTCTATGAAAATATATTTTTTCTTCCACCTTTCAGCCATTAGCTTCATACTGTGATTCTCTTTTATAGAAAATTTCTTAATCTATTTTTCGAACCAATATTCAAGCTCCAATTTCTCAGGTCTCCCACGACCTCGTGGCATTACCTCATCTCTCTCTCAAAATGCTCCCGGTCCCAGCAACAGAACCATTTTTTCGCTTCAGGGGTCCTGACCTAGGTTTGGATTTAAGGTTTGACAACAAACCCCTATACTACTGGCCCTTTCGGCAATGACCTACTTTCATAGGCCAAGGTCTCACCCGAAGTAGTATGGCTGGGTGCTGGAACCAGGTTTCCACACCCTGGGAGAGAGTGGGTAATTAAGGCAGATCTTGTTGAGTTCTATCAGGTTCGAACAGAGACAAGCTTATTATCAAGATCTTAACAATATAACAACCATATAAACATAAACAAAGCTACTAGTATTAAGAAGATCTTATCAACACCTTCACATCCACGTGCACATCAGAAATTATCATCACAGAGTAACACAATTGCAACTAATTCATATATCACAGACACATTCACAGCTAATTCAATTAAAGAAGAGGTCATTCAATAGTAAATAAAACTAATTTAGATAACATAGAGATACTTCAACATATTCCGTGTTCATTAACGTCCAAAACCATGTTACAAACCCAAGTCACAACCTGCACACACAGTAGCCGGGTTCACACATAGCAGGACTGAGGATCTCTGCGCACACAGCCAGCAGGAGTCCTTACCCAAAACTACCCAAAACAAGTCTCAACATTTCATACCTAGCATCAATCTTACCTACCTCTAGACTCAAACTATCTATCTATTTATATCATCATAGCATGCGCTATCCTATGATCTGCAAACCATGGTTTGTAGACTCTAGGTCTACCCTTTAACCCATTAAAATACATTGGGGGCTTTGACCCACCCCAAAGCCCCTGCGCAAGACTAATTAATAAAAAAATATATCAAAAACGCAGCATTGGAACATATCAAAACGCAGCTAGGGGACCCTGCTCCAACACCCATCAATCTAGGTATGGTCGATTATCCTCCCCTTCCTTGGATAGTTGGACCTACCGACCGCTCTGGCGAGCCATATATCGTAAATGGTTGAAACCATATATTCAAATATTCTACTTTTTGTGATATCATACTTAGCACTTGATCCCTCTGTTTGACTTGGTGGGTGGGGATGATTCTAGACCTTCTCTAGCAGTTCATTCTTGTATTCTTTTCTTACCTTGATTCTTCACAAGGACCATCCTTCTAAGAAGCATTAAGGCCACCTTTAGACAAGTAAGGTCACCTACCTGAAAGTTGCAGATTTTTATTCCAATGGTTGGTTTATCCGCTACGATCGCCGCAAGATTTAGGGAATTTTCTCCTCTCTACATTCACCACAACTACACCTGCAAATGAATCAAATTGGAGGGAAATTTCCTTATTAAAATAAAAACCCCAAATTTTTCTTTAAACAATTACGACCAAACCATAGCTTGGTTTGACCGACCATCAGAACCATTAGAAATTTCTCACCTTGGGTATCCCTTTGTTTTTGGTGATTTGATACTTCACCTAGAATCCTTTTTTACAAGAAGGGTCACTTCACCACTTTTCAAAATCGAATTTCTTCACTTGCGACACTTGTACTTGGGACACCACTTTTCCTTCATACTTTTCGATGCTAGTGTCGATTTGTGTCGTGAGTAACCATCTTGTACCCATGTTTTTATGGTCCCTACCAGGCCTCTTCTGTGTGGCAGCATCATCGAGTCACCCTTGTTTAGAGCATCCGAGTTGAGTCATCATTGCATCCATGGAGTCTGTCCCGCGTTCCCTTTGTTTCTCGTCACAGTCTTCCATCCTTCATTGCTTTGTATATCTCTCATGTCACCCATTTTGGCCCACAGTCATACTATCCCCTATCCCCTCCAGAGTTGAGTCAGTAGCTGCCAGGTCATTCATGCCCTTTATGCTCTAACAAGGGAAGTCGTCAGCCCGCTACTCAGTACCCCCATTCCACCATCATCCATGGTGTCATTCTATCACTATGCTCTAACAAGGGAAGTCGTCGGCCCGCTACTCAGTACCCCCCTCATGCTTTATCTGAGGATTCCTTATTGCCTCACCTATGGCGGACCTCCTTCTGTCAACATCAGCTTATTCATTCCAGAAGACAGGTCTAGAGGGTGTTGTACCTTGGTTCCAGCTTCCACTCTTGTTCGGTGCCTCGAATTAGGAAAAGGGACCCTTTATTGCCCTTTGAATTGATTGTTTCTCAGTTCAAGCTCCTTATGTCATGATCGAGATCTGTATACTTGATGATCCAGTGATGCAGCAGATTGTCCCAGTGATTCTCGAGTGTGTGTGAGATGTTTAAGACCTCATGAGGGGGTGGCCCTTCAGGTAGCCCCCCACATACCTGAACGACCTCTTTACAGCTGTTGGAGAGCTAAATCCCCTCTGCGGACAGAGGCGATCCCTACTAGCCCAGAACGGGTCTAGCAACAATCATCAAATGCTATGGCGCAAGTTCCTAATTGCGAATAAATAGACCAACGATGGAGGCCTACCTGGAGTCCAGTGCTATGATTCGTAAAAGAGATAGCGTTCCCGTTCCTCAGCTTCGGCAGATCACGATCCCCATGATCTCTGTGAATGGACACCTGCACATGCAAGAAAAAACATGAATACAAGCATAAAATCCAGAATACGCAACTATATATCAGTCAGAAAGGATATAACTCATCATTATCATAAGTGAAAAACAGAGTGGAACCATAACCAGTAGTCATTCATTAATAAGCAATCGAAAGAGAGTACAACCAATGTTCTGATGCTGAGGTCTCCTTCGGAGGGGTCTCCAGTCATACACATCTCGCAAAGCCTGCCAGGGATGGGACAAGCCTCTCTTAGAGTCTCTCGACGATAGTCTCCTTGCTCGAGTTTGGCCGTAAGGGAAAAATGAGGGCTCTTTCAGCATGAAGGCTCTTGGGAATTTGAGAACTTGGAGATTCAAGGCTTAGGCACTTCAAGACTAGCTTGCAATGGAAATGAGATAGCTTTTATAGATGGAGGAAGGGGAGTTGGGATCCCTATAATTGTGGGATTGGCCCTATCTTCAAGGAAGCTTCCATGAGAGGTGGAAAACCACTTCCCTTTCATGGAACTCCCAGAGCCAAACCTCCCAATTCAAGATAGATAATAGTTTCTGAGTCTGTTGAAACGAAACTTCCGCCATTCTTATTTAAAAAACACTCCTTAAATTGGCTGGCGGGACTGCGACTTTGGGACAGAGTGCCAGTTGGCGCGGCCTCTTTGTAGGATTTTCCTCATTGGTGCGAGTACTAAACTTGATACCCGCGCCAGTGCAAAAAGGGATGTTTTTATGGTTTTCTGCAAGGATATGTCTTCAGGGAAATTGAAGCTCATGTTTAGAGGAATGCAATGATAATGGTTTCAAGGCATGACATTGCTCACAGGTCACAAAATGGGCCCTCCAATGTGCGGGACGGGGAAAGGTAGGGACAGTGACAAATTATTGTGTAACAACAGCCTTGGATGCAGCTCTACAAATTTGATGGTTCCGGCCATAGCCGCTTGCAGCGCCTTTTTAGTTTACATGTATCATTCAGATTTTTAGAGCCCTTTCCTGTTTTACAGGGCCTCTTTGGTTGTACTTATATCTCATGCACTCAGATATTATTGTATAAGTCCTGACTGTTGTCCCAGGCACAATATGTAAATGGGATCCATTATGTTTTTTATCTGGCCCATGTTTATGCTAGCATGTACTATATAGTTCAGTCCCATGTTCGTTGGACACACTATTATTCTTTGTACTTTGTCATCTCGGCGGCCATAGGTATGCCTCCCTCGCCTCATGTAGAATAGGTACTCACTCATAAAAGAGATTTGTCACATCTGTAATTCTTGCCTCCTCGGGGTCTTGTCCTCTCTCGCTTCAGTTCGCCTTACATTTCTCTCTCTCTGACTCCCCTTTGGTGTCTAGTGATTGTGTTCCTACAACGTACTTCGGTCATACAATTAGCTCCTAATGCTTGGACGTTGGGGGGCAATCTGTTACACCAATTTTTGGTCATCTAACCTGTTACTATTAGATGGACTAAAGTACACCATGTAAGACCAATTTTACCATAGTAAAATTGATTTCACTATGAAAAATAATTTAATAACCCAAAGTTTATTAAGTTATTTCTTGTCTAAACCGGAAACCCCATGAGGAATAATTAAATAAATCCTTATTTGTTTGATTTTCCTCTAGGAATAATTAATTAAACCACTGTTTAATTAATATTCCTGGTCATATTTAACTGAAAACAGGAAAACTAATTAGATAAATCATTATTTATCTTATTATTTTCTAGGGATAGTTATTTTAATCATTATTTAATAATATTCCTTGTTAAATTTGACCAAATCATTTATAAGTAATTGAAAAAATCATTATTTATTTAATTATTCCTTAACCACATTCTTAAAATAATAAATAAATCATTTATTTATTTATTATTTCTAAATAACGGGATTTGACCAAATTCAATTTCCTTTTCCCTCCAACAAAAATAATAAAATATTTCATAAAATTTGGATCTAGATTTGGTTAATAATATTTTAATTATGCACCAATATCTAGACTAACTTAATATTTTGTTATAAATAGAATGGTTTTCCATTCATTCAACACCTTTTTTTTCCTAGAGATCACTCTTCATCTATACTTTTGGTCTGACTTTGATCCTCCCATCATTGTCATATTTTTCTACTTTTTTGCATGTGAGCTACCTTTGAGTTCCATTTTTTTTTGGGTTTTCTACACGATCAAGATAGAGAGACCTTAGATCTGAAGCGCTGAGGACATACAATAAACCATCCAATTGAGGGGGGCTGGTAACATCTTTTCTATGTTCCCTTCCCAGGTGTCATAATACAAAAATTCTTTAAAAATATGTGTCTTGTTCATTGGATGCATGGAGAAACTCTTGCTTATTATTTATTGTTTAATGTCTTTAACTGCATAGATCTAGATTTCTGTAGCATTTATTTTGATCACTAACTATAGATCTAAGGAAATTGACAACCATCTTTGATGTTAGGGTTGTTTGTTATGCACATCTAAAGTGATATTTTTTTGTATGCTTGCGATTAGAATTCACACTAACAAAGGGCTACTCCCCTCACTTGAAAACAAGCTCAAGAACTTGGGTTCTCAACCCTCCACTACAAATTCCCTCCTAATTTGTGTAATTCTTGAAGATGGCTGAAGATTGGCCTTATGCTGGATGATGGAATGAAGCTCAAAGGAACCTCTCCTGAGTGGGCACTCGAAGTCCCCCAAGGATGAGGGTGGAATTTCCGCTCGGAAATACCCTTGTGCTAAACAACACAACAGACTCCACTAAAATGCTAAAGCGTGTAGAAATTCATAAAATACCAAACATAAAAAATATTCATAATGCCTTCTATGGCTGTCATCCCCTTCCTTATATGCATTGTGAGCCTCCTCCCCCTTGGTCCCACTCAATAATTATTCTACTCTCATGGAGACTTCCTCCCATTATGACTGCGTTGTCCTCCACTATCTCCACTCCCTCCATGGCTACCCTATTGATTTGGTCAACCTTGACCCCATCCACATGCATTGAACCCATTCACACCAAGGGTTGCTTTATTCAACTAGCTACACTGATCCACTTTCACACTAGAAGTGGTTTTATTCCTACTAAAGAGAATTAAGGGTATCTCTACCCACTTATTCATCTAATTTATGAACAAAAGAAAAACATAATATTCCAACTAGCTAAAAGCTAATTAGGGATATTATAGTCCTCCCCTTCCAAATGTTGCTTGTCCTCAAGCAACTGCAAAGATGGATGCTGCAAAGCCTTTTCTCCTTCCCAAGTGGCATCCTCATCTGGTAGATTCCTCCATCGAATCAGATATTCTCTAATCACCCTTTTCCTTAGTTTCCTCTCCTGAGTATCCAACATAGCTTCTAGTTGTAAAACCAGATGGCCCTCATCATCAATAGGTGGGAAATCCATTGTGGCAACTACATGTTGTACAATGGACTTCTTGAGGCATGAGAAATGAAAAATGTTGTGGATCTTACTCCCAATGGGGAGCTCCAACTCATATGATTCTTCCCCAATGTTAGAGTCGGTCTGGTCAGTCCTCCATCAGAGATCAAAAACTCTTTTTGCTTTTCATTTTTATGTGTCTCGCTCGATTCACTTAGTTGCATTCCACTAGGGGCATGCTATTATCTGACGGAAAGGTCTTGTGAGTCATTTGTACCTGTTGGCTCAGGTCTGTTCATCGAAATTCATTATATCAATTTTAAGTCATTTGCAGTCATGTTCTAATATCTCGGTCAACAAAAAAGTTATTTAAGGTTTTTAGGTCTTTTAGGTCTAGGGTTTAGTTGATTTAGTCCACAAAACGCCCAATAATACCAGCAGACGCATGAGGGAGGTTCCAAATTAGTTTCCATGGAAAAATCCCATCGTCAAATAATGCTTGAAAACGTTTCTTCTTCAAAAATCTATTTTGAAGAAGAAATCATTAAATTTGTTTTTAAATATGTAATTTTTTTTTAAAAGTTTTTCAGTCATAAAATGTTTCAGGTGCCGTCCTGATCCTTTCAACACCTATCATCCCTGCGAAAATAGCCAAAGGAACCATCATCAGTCCTAAAGTCAGAGGAAAGAAGAAGACAGAGTACATTTCAAAATGTGAGAGTGCCAAAGTTCTGCAACGTAAACAATGGGTTTTGCAAATCAAAGAATCAAAGGTCACGCTATAAAAGATATTTTTTGTGTTTTAACACCTCATCCACATACCAAATACATCAAGAAGCCAAGTAAATTGTGAAGAAGATCGTGGAGAAGTGAAAACAGAGTTTTAAAGGTCGAAATTGTGTTGAAGATCAGTATCGCGGCGCATAGAAGGCAGGCGCGGCGCATAAGCGCGACGCGGCGCACTGGGCCTCCAACCACAATGTTGTTTTTAATGGGTGCGGCACATAGGGCCTACGCGGCGCATTGGGTGTGTGCGCGGCGCACCGAGCCTCAAAGACAGAAATTTACCACAGCTTCAATAAAAATCAAAATAATTTCATTTCTTCTACTCCAAACAGGTTTTTCGAATTGGATGGAACTGCAGTTGTACAGGTGGCTGGAAAAATCTCAGGTACAACAATTTCTGCTCATGTGTGTGGACAAATGGAAATATTCGCACCTATTCCTAAGAGCTTTTATTTCTTTCCTGACGACAAACGCACGATTATTGTTGCTGAGTTGATGCAAATGTGACAACTATTCGGTGATATTTGATGTCAACTAATCTATTGGATTTTATTTAGATGTCAACTGAGTTTGAATGACCTTTTTTTGGCTCGGGGTTTACAATTCACTACTATTTATCGTCATCTAATTCCATTAGACCATCATCGAAATCCACCAAAGAAAATGAGGGCCACTTCCGCTGGAATCTCTCTGGTTATGCAGAAAGTTGATTGAAGTCTTTGAGTTTTCTGTGGGGAAGAAATGGTCGATGACTCTGACAGGGACCACCATAACAAAAATGATTATGAGCATGCAGATATTATTTCACCCATTTTTAATTGGGTGTACATGAAGATTGAATGGTTTCTTTTGAGCAGCACTTTAAAGCCTCTGATCATCATTGTTAATCCCATTAGCTAATTCCAAAAGTGTCGATCGAGCCAGATATATTTGTTCCAGGCATGCATTGGCTTGGTAAAAAGAGACTAGCCACATAGTTTGTCGACATTTTTTGCTATCATAGCGCTATGATCCATTCTTCAGTCTTGAAACGGAACCCATCTTGTTAAATCCATATCCTTATATCCTGGTGACAAATTTTTTTTTGTTGTATTGGTGTTAGCTGAGCGAAGACATTGATTGTGAAAGCATTCAGACTCTCTTTTCACCATTTCAATTTTGATGCCTTCATAATAGACTGGCATACATGTCGTTAGCTTGCTGTCTATAGTTTTGGCCATATCCTTTCCCCTTTCCCGTTTGCAATGCGTTTTTCCCTTTATTAAAAGCGAACTCTACATTCAACACTATTTTTATTAAGAAATTGGTTTTTATTCAAACGACAAAGGGAAGGTGAAAAGTCAAAGACCGAAAGCCAAAATTAAACGAAGAATATCTACCACAGCAGAGAGATAGGAATAGATTGCCTATCTTTGACTTCAGTTGCAATTCAAAAGGGCTACGCTATAGTTTCTGTCTTTTAATTGGTTATCAGAGAAATTCAAGGGGAACGTTGTTCTGTTTTTAGAACAGATGAATCGCTCTTTTTCTATCTTCATATTTTCAGTTGAAACAATGCCCTATTTTCATCAATTTTTTATCCCACCTCTGAGTTTATTTATTCTTGAAAATCATTTGTAAAGAGGTCTGAGTTCTGGAAAACGTGTGGGAGAAACACTCAGCACTTCACTGTACATCTTTGACAGAGAATTGATGAAAGGTTGCAGCTCTGGTTTATGAGATTCATGTGGCGTGAGTTTAGCATATGTTTCTTCTTTCTGTTTCATATGTATCTTGTTATGTTTTACAGTGCATTCATAATCATCTTCAGTTGAATGCTTTTAAGTAGGAAAGGTAGAATCCATGTTTATTGCTCTGCCTTGGGAAAGCGTTCATTTTCTATGTATCTTCTTCTGTATGAAAAGGATTCATTATATATGCCCTTATCAACCTCTCGACAGTCTTTCCACTCCATATTATTCCAAATTTGATTGCTAAACTACTGCCTATCTTGCCTCATGAAACACCCTGTGTCTTTGATTTAATTTCTCAGCTCATGTTGTTCTTTGTCCCATACATCCCTGAAACCCAGTCATTCATCAAATATTTCTTTCCTATTTATTTACTAGCCTAAAATCAGTATTCATTATAGGTCATCTCAGGCCTTATTGGACATCTTTTGCTGATATTGACATGGAGAGAGCCCTCTCCTGTCCTCATAGGGCTAGCTACGATGCTGAGCGTGGTTTGGTGTTGTCCTTTTTCTGCCTTATTTTAGCCTAAGGTAGATCTGGGAACTAACACCCAACACGACGGATCACCCTGTATGGCCCATAGAAACAGGGCTTAAACTTCTCAGCCCCCTTCTCCTTTAGTGTAGACTGCTTGTAAGGCTGAAGATGGAGATAGACCAAATCATCCACCTCAAACTGCCTCTCTATCTGACCACGGTTTGCATACAAATTCTGTTGATCCTGGGCTGTAGCAATGTTGTCCTTGAGAGCACAGAGTATATATTGACTCTCTTGGATCCATTTGTTGGCTCTAGTATCCTTTCTTTCTCCAAACATCACATCAAAAAATGATAAAGCATCATACCCATATAGAGCCCGAAATGGACATACCGATCGAAATATGAAATTTCGTGTTGTAGCAATACTTTCCCAAGTGGAGCCAGCGCAACCATGCTCTTTTCTGCCCTGAAACATAGTTTCGCAAGTAGCCTTCCAGCCACATGTTTAATATTTCTATCTTTCCATCTATTTGGGGGTGATAACTGGTACTCTGTGTCAACTCGATAACCACCAATCAAAAAATCTCCTGCCAAAAGCCACCCATGAAGCGGCTATCTCTATCACTGACTATGGTCTTAGGAAGACCATGAAGTCTGAAAACATCTATAAATAAGAGCTCAGCCACTTGTGAAGTAGTGTATCGTGTATAAATAGAAAAGAACTACAAAGATACAATCCTTACCCTGTACTGCTGGTAAATAGGTAATGAAATCCATGGAAATACTCTCCCATTTTCCTTTTGGAATAGGGAGTGGATGTAACAAACCTGCAGGATGGTTGTTCTCTCCTTTGTTCTACTAGAAAACTATGCACTCCTTGATTTGATGGAGCACATCCTCCTTGAGACCCTTCCGTGAGAATCTCTCCCGAATGGACCGATATGTCTTGGTGAATCCTTGATGGTCTGAGAGTGGTGAATCATGTGCTGCATGCAAAATATTCTCCTTGAGCCTAGAATATCTATTCAATAAGATCCGGTCCTAGTAATAGATGATCTCATCCATCACTCCATACCTCTCATCAGTGACATTTCCATCTAGGATCTCACACGCAAAGCGGTCTTTGGAATACTCCACCAAAAACTGGGCCTTCCAATCTGTATTTACAGTCATCAATGATAGTGCTGTTGGTCTCCATGATAAGGCATCCACTACCACATTACTCTTACCCTTGATATAATCAATGTCAAATTCATATGCCTGTATTTTTCTAACCCATTTCTGCTACCTCTCTTGCAGCTGCTTCTGCTCAAGGAAATACCGAAGACTATTGTGATCAGTCTTCACTCGGAGTCTTTTTCCCACCAAATGTTGTCCAAACTTGGCCAATGCATTCATAATAGCCAACATTTCCTTGTCATATAGAGGATACAACCTCTCATGAGGCAACAAATTCTGACTCTCAAAAGCTATGGGGTGCCTCCACTTCATCAAAACTGCTCCAATGCCCTCCCCTGAAGCATCACATTCTAGCACAAAGGGCTGGGTAAAATTAGGCAATACCAACACCGGCAGTATCTGTCCAACCAAAAGCTCCCTTATTGGTTAGATCTGTGAGTGGTGCTACTAGTTGGGAGAACCCTTTGAAAAACTTTCGATAGTAGGTGTAGATGCCTAGAAAAACCTGAAGTTATGTTACATTTTTTGGCTCTGGCCAACGCCGAATAGTACAAATCGTCTCGTCATGGACCTTCACTTCATCCACTCCAATGATGTGGCCCAAATAAATCATCTTTGTGAGCCTAAACTCACACTTGGAGAGCTTAGCATAAAAATTTTTCTCCTCAAGAATGCGTAATATTGTCTCAATATGTTGCAGATGCTCCTCCCATGTGCGGTTGTAAATAAGAATGTCATCAAAGAAAACCAACACAAATTTCCTCAGTTGATCACAAAATATGTGGTTCATGCAAGACTGAAAAGTAGTCGGTGTTGGGAAAAATACTGAGAGGGGGGGGTGAATCAGTATTTAGTGCAGACAATAAAACTTTGATATTTCTTTCTTAAAAACCATACGCAACTTTCCTGAAGCAAACCTGCGTATATACGCGGATATCCTTTACAGAACTCGCGTATATCCAGTGATCTAATTATGCATTTAGTTCTTGACTTAGATCATTGCATTACTCATTCATCAGATATTTAGAAAATAGTAAACAAGTGCAGGAAGAACAGAATAATCATCACACATAAGAAACCACACATGAACACCAGGATTTTTAGGTGGAAACCCAATTCGGGAGAAAACCACCGTTTCCGTCGTCTCAGTCTTCAATTTTTATTATTAAGAAACTTCTTACAACATGTACTAGTGTAGACTCATACCAGTACGCAGACACCCACCTGTAGAAGGCTACAACCTTCTCTCGTTTACCAGCCTCTCCTGGAAGGGAGCAACAACCCCCTGCTCTCGTTTACCAACCTCACCTGGAAGGGAGCTACTACCCCCTGATATTAGCACCAGCCTCTACTGGCAGAAAGCTTCTACGTTCAGACTGAAGGTTTCAACCCTCAGATCCACTGCAGACCACGTTCATCAATTTTCAAACTGGATCAAACAGCTCCAACACGACCCCTTACTTGTCAATAAACAACCTTTTCCCAATGCATCAAACAGAACAGTGAAAGCACTGTAACCAGAATATCAAAGATAACCCAGACTTCAGAATAAATATGCAGAAACACATTCAACCTTGAGCAACCATAAGATCAGATATCATACACGCTTTTATTTAATCAGACCTACGTATATACACGTTTTTTATGAAGTGAACCCGCGTATACATCTGTGCATTTACCAGAATAACCCTAACTGTCCATACGCGACTTTGTTGAAACAGATCCGTGTATACACGCGCTTTTCACGAACTGAACCTGCGTATAGATCTGTAAAAGATAAAATTTGCACAACAGATCAGATCTATGAACTTACCCAGATTTCTTCAAGTTCTTTCAGTAGATTTGCGCCAGGTCTTCATCACTTCTTTTCAGATCATCCAAGAGATTCACCATTTCTAGATCTAGAGATCTTTAACCTTCACCATGTTCATAGATGCATCATAGATTCAGATCTATCAATCAAGAGCAGAGTTCAACCATGCAAATATACTTCAGAGTGAAGTATTCATTAAAGCCCAGACACTTGCACGCCCATGCACAATGATTTTCTTCTCCTTATATAGATTTGGCCTTTATCAATACCATGAGTCAAAACCACATCACTTCTAATGGTATTCCTGGACGAGATCAAATAGACAATCTAGCGCTCAATACAATGGGTCAATACCATGGTAGTAACCCCTAGTTTTACATATTTAGAGCGCAATTGAGCATACACGACTTGGTATGTTATTTCCGGCGTGCATACGCGACTTCCCCTAGACAAACTCGCGTATTCCTTGTGACATACACTTTTCATCACTGTTCTGGCCCATTCTGGAAATTCTTTCTTCTGCACCTTCTATACTGATTGTAGATACATCAGATGTATATCATTCACAAGCTCATCAAGAACAACTTCATTAAGTAGGTTGCCATCATCTTCATCAAGTGGGTTGACATCAAGGACAACACTTAGCATCATATTGCCAACAATCTCCCCCTTTGGACTAGATGGCAACCATGATGGAGTTTGAGCACCAGAACAGATAGATACATTGATTATAATCATTATACAACAACCACGTTACTCTCCCCTTATTCAAACACCATGCCACTCTCCCCCTTTGACATCAAGGGCAAAGGGCGGGTCAAACCAACACAAGGTTTTTCTTCTCAAGTTCAAGCTGAATCTTCAAACCTATTATTCAATGAAGTACATGACACTATGACCTTTCCTATCACCAAGGACTCATACTTACATCAAATATCCAACCAAGTGGATTTACATATGTGACCCAAGTACCCAACCACGTGGGTTTACACATTTTGACTCAATTACCCAACCAAGTGGGTTTACAAATCTAAACAAGCCCTTTACATAGCTGAATATTACAAATTACATCATAGGTCATAGCCTTTTCATCAAATTACACATATGACTTTTATAACCAATACCAAAAGGACCTCAAGAGAGAGATCATATTTCAGAATCATCATATTGCCAAAAATGCATTACACCCAGCAAGGCTAATGCTCCCCCTGAAACTGTACAACCAATGCATCCTTTCCAAGTGACCAAAACTCCCCCTTAGCTTGTGCATCCTGAACACTTTCAACAACAAATCATCAAGGAATCTTCACCCAATATCAGAGAAAGAAACAAAAATATAAGAGCTGAAGCATCATCAGAGATACCAAACAGTACTGCAGTTGTGCTGAGAAATGCTGACCCCAAAAATTTGTCAGCAACCAACCATACGCGGTTTTTTTTGTATGAACTCGCGTATATATGCGGCTGCCGTTTAGGAAACCCATGTATCCAATTTAATCTTCTGAATTTAGGCAGATTTGTTCTTCTGACTGGCAGAGACTACTCCCAGCTTCTGTCTTAGATATTTGAATGCTTCCCTGGGCAGAGGTTTGGTAAAGATATCAACAACTTGTTCTTTAGAGGGAACATACTCCAACTTCACCTTTTTTTCAAGCACTTGTTCACGTAAGAAGTTATACTTGATGGGAATGTGCTTGGTCTTTGAATGCATAACCGGATTCTTTGAGATACCGATGGCACTTGGGTTATCACACATAATGGAGATAGGAGATGTACATTTGATTTGAAAATCTTGTAAGGTTTGCATCATCCAAAGGAGTTGAGTGCAATAAGATGCGATAGCCACATATTCTGCTTCTGCTATAGATAAGGCAATAGAATTTTTCTTCTTGCTGAACCAAGATACTAACTGGGGTCCCATATAGAATGCACCGCCACTAGTGCTTTTCCGATCATCAACATTTCCAGCCCAATCTGCATCAGTATAAGCATGAAGAGTAAGATCAGCATTCTTTGGATACCATAGTCCAAAGTCTTGAGTTCCTTGTAGATATTTGAATATTCTTTTGACAGCCTGAAGGTGAGACTCTTTTGGATTAGCTTGGAATCATCCAAAAATCCCAACTACATGCATAATGTCCGGTCTAGTCCCAGTGAGATAAAGTAGGCTTCCTATCATTGATCTGTATTCTGGTTGATTCACCGTGGGAGAATCATCATGAGAACTGAGATTACATCCAGTTATCATTGGTGTACTTACAGGTTTGCATTATTCCATGCCATACTTCTTTAGAATTTGCTTAAGATATTTTTCTTGTGATAAGAATATACCATCTGTAGTTTGATGCACTTGCAAGCCAAGAAAGAATGTTAGTTCTCCAAGTAAGGACATTTCAAATTCTTGCTGCATGACAGAAGAAAATTTCTGACTCAGATTCTTCATTACTCCCAAAAATGATATCATCAACATATACAACCACAATCAATAGTTTATCATTTTCAACTTTTGTGTATAAGTTGCTATCAGCAGACCCCTTTGAAAATCCTTGTTGATAAAGATATTTGTCAAGACGATAATGCCATGCCCTTGGAGCTTGTTTGAGACCATATAGAGCCTTTTTAAGTTTACAAACAAGATTTTCATCATTTCCCAAAATGAATCCTCCGGGTTGTTCTATATACACTTATTCTTCTAGATCACCATTGAGAAAAGTAGATTTAACATCCATTTGATAAACTTTGATTTGTTGAAAACTTGAAAAAGCAAGAAACATTCGTATGGCTTCAAGTCTAGCTATAGGAGCCAAAGTTTCTTCAAAGTATATACCTTCTTGTTGAGTATACCCCTTGCAAACCAGTCTAGCTTTGTTTCTTATAACATCCCCATTCTCATTTAACTTGTTCTTGAATATCCATTTAGTTCCAATGACATTTTTATCATGTGGTCTTGGTACCAAATCCCATGTTTGATTCTTTTCAATTTGATCAAGCTCGTCATTCATGGCTTGAATCCAACATTCATCTTTGCTACCTTGATTGACATTGTGTGGTTCAATTGTGGATAAAAATGCCAGATAGCTAGAAGATCCCACAAGAGTCCTCCTTGTTTGTACACCTGATTCCTTGTCTCCCAAAATTTGAGATTCAGGATGATTCTTTTGAACATATCTGGATAGAGCCTTTTCAGATAAATCATCTTCAGGTTCTTCATTGGATCCACTGTCTATATCATCTCTATTTGATGTAGAAGGACAAAAGTCACCATCATCTTCTTCTGTTGTTTGTTTTTCTTCTTTAGGAGCTACAGGAGACTCATCAATAACAACATCAATACATTCAACAATCTTTCGAAGCCTTTTATTGTAACATTTGTATGCTCTAATTGTAGATGAGTAACCAAGAAGTATCCCTTCATCTGATCTAGGTTAAAACTTACCAAGCTTTTCATCATTATTTTTGATAAAACATTTACTTCCAAAAACTCTAAAATGCTTCACAGAGGGAGAATTACCATACCAGAGTTCATATGGAGTTTTGTCACTATTTAGCCGAACATGTGCCTTGTTGAGAATGTTTGCTGCTGTATTTGTTGCTTCTCCCCAGAACATGTTAGGAGTTCCTGAATCATCAAGCATAGCTCTAGCCATTTGTTGAATTGTTCTATTCATTCTTTCTGCTACACCATTTTGTTGTGGAGTGCCAGCTACAGATAACTGTCTTTTTATGCCAGGTTTTTCACAAAATTCAACTAATTCATTTGATGTATATTCTCCTCCTCGATCAGATCTAAGACACTTGATTTTTAGATCTAATTCATTTTCCACCAATGCTTTGAAGATTTGAAAATTTTCAAATGCTTCATCTTTGTGTTTAATCAACCCGATCCAACACATTCTAGAGAAATCATCAATAAATAAGATATAGTATTCTTCCCTACGTGGTGAATTTTTCCTCATAGTTCCACATATATCAGTATGAATGAGTTCAAGAGGCTTACTTGATGATCCTTCTTTGGCATTAAATTGAACTCTGGTCTGCTTACCGAATTGGCAAGATTTGCATATGATACTCTCTAGTAGAGTAATATTGGGAAGACCACAAACAGCTTGAAGTATGCTTGATTTGTTGATTTGAGAGAAGCTCAGATGCCCCAGCCTTCTATGCCATAGCCAATTTTCTGAAGATTTGCTCAAGTAACATTGATATTTGCAATTCTTCAATACATACAGGTTTCTTGGAGTTCTTTTCCCTTTTATAATAGTTTTACCTGTATCAAGATCACGAACCACACATTATTTTGAACTAAAGACAACTTCAGTTCCTTGATCACACATTTGACTTACACTTAACAGGTTATGCCTTAATCCATCCACATACATGACATCATTAGCCTTCACCTTTTATTTTAGAAACACGAACCCTTTTCCTTTAATTACATCAGGAGTATCATTTCCAAATGTAATTTTCTTTTCTTTTTCTAGAGCATTATATGCAAGAAGTTTGCTTTTGTCACCTGTCATGTGTCTTGAGCATCCACTATCAATGTACCATTGATTTTCTTCACCTTCTGCAAATAACGCTATCCCACAATTTTCAACCTGTAATTCCTTCTTTTTCCATACTTTGGAACTTGAAGAAAAATGCTGTTTTGGCTGGACTTTGCTCCTGCATTCAGATTCTTCATGGCCAAAGTTATTGCAATAAGCACATTCAACTTCATTTTGAAGAGGAGAAAAGTTATTATAGGTGTTCTTCTTTGGTTCAGTATCCATCCTTTTCTTTATTGCGTCTCTTGTCATGATGGTTTTATATGCAACACATTGAACAACTTTATGACCAAAATTGTGACATGAGAAACATTTTCCATTGAAGTAGAAATTTCTGCGATCATGAAATATTCTATTTGAATTTACCTGTTGGTTGTTGCTTCTTTGAGAGATATCCCTATTAGTGTTCCTTGAATTGTGATGATCATGCTTTACCTGTAAAGATTATTTATTCCATTACTGAGTGGTTGAATGTAGTAAACCAGTTGTAGCTGCTTTTAGATAATTTGGTGTTGAAGCCTGAGAAGATTCTCCGGTATATCCAAGACCTATATTTATAAGAGGAGAACGTTGAACCTTGATAATCTCATCTAAGGTTTCAGATCCTTTAGCAAATCTAAGATTCAGAGTCTTTACTTTCTCAAGTTCTTTTCTTAGACTTACTACTTCACATTCTAATTTCTCATTGTGTTTCTTTGCCTCTTCATTCTGCCTTTTTAGAGTTTCTATGATTATTTTACTTTCTTCCAAGCATATTTTGAGTTGATTGTTTTGATCAAGAAAATAATTGTCATCTAGAGAATCCATAAAATCATCCTTGTCATCTCTAGAATTATTTTCAAATGCCATGATAAGTCTAAGATCTTGTTCACATTCTTCCTCACTATCAGATAACCCATCACTGTCTTCATTTGTATAGTAAATTTTCTTAGTGATAGATCAGTTCTTATTCCTTCTTGCTACTTCTTTCCCTTTAGCATATGTTTCTTTATAAGGACACTTTGCAGCATAATGACCAACTCTTCCACAATCAAAACATTTGAAAGGAAGCTTACCTTTGAATCTTCTGGTTCCTAGTTGGAGTCTTCTCACAAAGTTTGCCTCATCTTCTTCTGAGATATATCCTGATCCTTCTAGTTTTTGAACTTCTTTCCCTTTTGTAGAAGCTTTAAAAACAACTTCTTTGACTTCAGATGATCCTCCTCTCCTCATTTCATATGCAGTCAATATGCCACGAAGTTGCACCACAGTAAGAGTTTGAAGATCCTGTTTTTCTTCAAGAGCAGAGACTTTTGATTCAATTTTTTCCATTAGAGATCTTAAGATTTTCTCAACCAAAGTAGATTCCGTGATTGTTTCTCCCAAATTTCTCATACGATTTACAACATCATCAAGACGTAAAAAGAAACTGGCAATATTCTCATCACTATGCATATTTAAATTTTCATATTCAATTCTGAGAGTTTGAAGTTTTGCACTTTTTACCTTTGCATCACCTTCATAACTTAGAATGATTTTGTCCCATATCTCCTTTGCTATATTCAGCTGCATAACTTTGACAAATTCTGATTCAGTTAGACTTCCCGTTAGAGCATTGACTGCCTTTGCATTTATTTCATAATTATTCTTTTCAGTCGGATCTATTGGTATTGCAGCTGGATATTGATATCCTTGTTCAAAAATGGCCCATACATCTGCTCCCATAGACTGAAGATAGTGTTGGAAATGTTGTCATTGATGGCAAAGGAGGCAATGCTGAAGTAGAGACAGGCAAAGGAAGAAGCAAATATAACAGAGGCAGAGCCGTTATCACAAGCAGTGGCAGAGCAGAAAATTCTGGGAATCGCTTAACTCAAGCGGCAATATAATGCACATAATACAGAACCTCATTCTGGGAATCGCACACTCCAACTGGAGTTAAACAGTTAATATAACACAAATATTATTCCGGGAATCGCCTACCCAGATGGAGGATGTAGAATCTGTTATACAGCCGGGCGTTACACATAACACATTTCCAGATTTTTTTAATAGTCATATGAATGGTGGAACTCTGCGTTGGATGTGGAACCATAGTCAAATGCGTAGTATGAATGGAGGCAGAACCATAGTTGTAACAAACTATATAAATAATAAAGGAGAACCGGAACCTTGACCGGAGGAACCATGAGGGGACTGAAACCACGAGCGAGTTCACAGAGGCGGATTTCCCAATTCCGCGCCACCTTTCGACCATAAGGTGGTTTTGCAGAAATTGCATCGATTCCATAGACTTCGTGACAAGTGGCATAGGCAGTATTAGAAGCCACCGTTTAACTTGAAATTTCGCGCGTTATACACCGACCAAAGACGCCGAGCGAAATGGATATAAATCGTCGATCTGGTGGAGGAGCATCGGACGGAGATCATTAAACGAAGATGCGCGAGGTTTAATAAAAGCGCACAGAGATTAAGCCAGGTACGGTGCGTTCCGTGGATTGGTTGTTTGACTGAATTGTGGGGCCTGGCGGAGTCATATATATAAATGAATTGGTTTAATTATGGTTTTCGACATTTTATGGTCTTAATATAAGGTCTGGAGGTAATATAAAAGTCGGAGATACGTGCAATGGACTCCGGGTATTAATATAAGGCGGAAACCTTGGTGATCATGTTTGACAATAAAGTTGAACTCGTAATTATATTATATATTACCACGGTCTTGACATTTGATTAATTATAATATAATTTAAATATGCGGATGTCAGGTTATTCATATGGACGAATTTCATATATTATATGTGTTGAGATACTATGGTGTGCATATAATGGAATATGCATATGTGATTAAATATGCTGAGGGTCTATTAATATAGTTCTAATCACCAAAGGTCCATGTTATATAAGTGGAGCGCATAAAACGTAAAGTTGTTGCGATTGTATTAAAAAGTGTCGTGTGGTCCGTGGGCTTTATATATATGCCTCAGCTTGACGGGAGGGCGATTTTGATATACAATCATTTTGATGTCTGTTCCTCTTGCAGAATGTTCCACATCAACAAGACACTTGCTACAAGTCAGCAGTCACGTATTTTTCTAAAAGGCACTGATATAAAAGCACTGCTACATGTATATAGCAATTACACCACAGTAGAGGACAGAATAGGATACAGAGCAGAAAAGAGTTAAAACACAATCATAGAAAAAGACAAAACACAGTCAAAGAAAAGACAAATGCGCAGCTAGCCAAGAGGGTGAATGAGTGAGCTGGAATTCACTTTGTAATTCGAATGTAAATTTTTTAATTTTTTTTATTGTTTGTGATGCATTGGCAAGTCTCCGAGAAAAAAAAAAGAAATTCCCACTGTAATGTTAAATTAATACCTACAGTTACATTTTCTAAGTAAGCAGATAAAAGGAGTGAGAAGGCAGAAGGCAAAGAGACATGACTGTCCATTTCGAATTCCAAGTAGAATACAAACAATCATGTGAGGAAATCTATAAATAATATCATCTTGATAAGCAAAAAAAGAAAATGTTAGAGAGTGTAAATATAGAAAAGGCAAAGTACAGAAGAGTGAGGAAGAGAAGATTAAGAAGATCAGAAAGAGAAACTACAGAACAAAGCTGATATCTGAGGTAAATCAACAAAGATTCAGTTTGATAAATTGAGGAAGTTGGAGCTTCCCTATCAAGTTGCGGCTTGATAGCTGTCAGTTGTAGCTGACTGAGGTTAGAGCCTCCTGTAGGTTGGTGCCTGCAGAAAATTGAAGGGCATTGGTGCTTCCTTGCAATTTGTAGCTTACATAATTGAGGATAGAGCCTCCTGTAGGTTGGTGCCTGCAGAAAACAGTGGTGAGAGGGAGTTGGAGCTTGCCTTTGCATCACAACAATAATAAGATGTGGTTTTCTCCCTTTATGGGTTTCCACTTACATCTACTGTCATTGTGTGTGTTTCTTATGTGTTGATGTGATTCTTTCAATCTGCTTAATTGTTTTCTGCTCTCAATATAAGTGTGGTGTCACATTAATTTAATATTGGCTACAACATTTTAAGACTTTTCACAAATTAAGCTGTAAATAAATTGGTGAAATTCTTGAAAAGCTTATGTATGTATTAAACTGATTCACCCCCCCTCTCAGTTTAATTAAAGATTCAACAGATAGGATCTCATCCTTATTTTCTAGAAGATTAAATTGCTTCCATTAAAGAGTGGAGGCTTGATAGATGTTGTTCCATATTGATTGTTCATCTTGCTTGATCTTCCTTCTAGTGGTTAAGATTTTTCAGAAGGACCTGCTCCGATACCAATTGTTGGGAAAAACACTGAGAGGGGGGGGTGGGGGGTGAATCAGTATTTAGTGCAGACAATAAAACTTTTATATTTCTTTCTTAAAAACCATACGCAACTTTCCTGAAGCAAACCCGCGTATATACGCAGATATCCTTTACAGAACTCGCGTATATCCAGTGATCTAATTATGCATTTAGTTCTTGACTTAGATCATTGCATTACTCATTCATCAGATATTTAGAAAATAGTAAACAAGTGCAGGAAGAATAGAATAATCATCACACATAAGCAACCACACATGAACACCAGGATTTTTAGGTGGAAACCCAATTCGGGAGAAAACCACCGCTGCCGTCGTCTTAATCTTCAATTTTTATTATTAAGAAAACTTCTTACAATATGTACTGGTGTAGACTCATACCAGTACGCAGGCACCCACCTGCAGAAGGCTACAACCTTCTCTTGTTTACCAGCCTCTCTTGGAAGGGAGCAACAACCCCCTGCTCTCGTTTACCAGCCTCACCTGGAAGGGAGCTACTACCCCCTGATATTAGCACCAGCCTCTACTGGAAAAAAGCTTCTACGTTCAGACTGAAGGTTTCAACCCTCAGATCCACTGCAAACCACGTTCATCAATTTTCAAACTAGATCAAACTGCTCCAACACAACCCTTTACTTGTCAATAAACAACCTTTGCCCAATGCATCAAACAGAACAGTGAAACCACTGTAACCAGAATATCAGAGATAACCCAGACTTCAGAATAAATATGCAGAAACACATTCAACCTTGAGCAACCATAAGATCAGATATCATACGTGCTTTTATTTAATCAGACCCGCGTATATACGCGCTTTTTATGAAGTGAACCAGCATATACAACTGTACATTTACTAGAATAACCCTAACTGTCCATACGCGACTTTGTTGAAACAGATCCGCGTATACACGCGCTTTTCACGAACTGAACCTGCGTATAGATCTATAAAAGATAAACTTTGCACAACAGATCAGATCTATGAACTTACCCAGATTTCTTCAAGTTCTTCAGCAGATTTGCGCCAGGTCTTCATCACTTCTTTTCAGATCATCCAAGAGATTCACCATTTCTAGATCTAGAGATCTTTTATCTTCACCGTGTTCATAGATGCATCATAGATTCAGATCTATCAATCAAGAGCAGAGTTCTACCATGCAGATATACTTCAGAGTGAAGTATTCATTAAATCTCAGACACTTGCACACCCATGCACAATGATTTTCTTCTCCTTATATAGATTTTGCCTTCATCAATACCATGAGTCAAAACCACATCACTTCCGATGGTATTCCTGGACGGGATCAAATAGACAATCCAGCACTCAATACAATGGGTCAATACCATGGTAGTAACCCCTGGTTTTACATATTTAGAGCGCAATTGAGCATACGCGACTTGGTACGTTATTTCCCGCGTGCATACGCAACTTCCCCTAGACAAACTCACGTATTCCTTGTGACATACACTTTTCATCACTGTTCTGGACCATTCTGGAAATTCTTTCTTTTGCACCTTCTATACTAATTGTAGATACATCAGATGTATATCATTCACAAGCTCATCAAGAACAACTTCATTAAGTAGGTTGGCGATAGCAAACCCTGCCAAAACCCAGAATCTTTACACAAACTGTGCAATTCCCGTTTCAGGTTAATTTCATCATATTTCTGGCAAATTCATTCATTGTTTGGATTCGGAATTGCAACATCTATGTGCGCCTTTCACTTTCCAGCTTCCCAAGCTTGAACACATCATCTTAGCTCGATCCTTCCATTCCATTCAACATTATTATAGACTCCATACATGATAAGCCCTTTGAAACGAATAGCCCAATTTGAATCCAACTTATCAGAATTAGTTTTAAGGACTACCATCCCATCCAACGATGCTCGAGCTGTGACAATGCGGTAAATATATTTCAGAGTCAGAAAACCACAACACGGGCATATTAGAGTACAGGTTTCAACACTTTAAACTAATAGTGATTTCTGAATTTACCCAATCGATCACTGCAAATGTGATGGACTAAACTGTAACATTCAACTTAAAAATTCCATAAAACACTTGTATGTGTTAAAATTGAGTCTAGTAATTTAATACCACCATGTATCGATTTCATGCATTTCAACTTTATGCAACCATCATCATACCTTACTCCGTTCGAACTTCTGCAATATATCAACCTCTGGACCGCGCCTTCAATTTCTGGACAGTGCCTTCTGGCATATCATTTCTGCACAAAATATCACTTTGATGTCTCTGTCTAATTTGTAGGAAACTCTTCACGGGTTTGCGGATTTCAATTCCTTCACAACCTGGATCATAAACTGTCCAATTGTATTTGCAATTCAATTCAGTGTTTTTACAACTCTGCATCAATCACAAAACGTTAACGCATATTATAATAAGATATAAATATCTGAGGCGTTCTCCATATCCCATATCTGTGGATTAAGTCTGCAATTCCTCACAAGACAAATTCCAAACGCTAACTCTGCCTCTAACACAACGATTTCGTTCAGATTGCAATTCTACAGTGCTTACAAATTAACTGCTTTGCCAGGTTTAAGATGTAGTTGACTTGTATTCCTTTTATACAAGAGCAATTGTAAATTCGCTGTAGGACAACTTATATACAAACCCGAACTTTGAAACCCTGTCTCCACTGTCTGGTATGTTATGAAAATCTACCATTGCTTCATCAGATTACGTTAATGCCTAATGAACTCTTTTTACGCAGCGCCTTCAACATTCAATCTTACGATTTGAATCGGTTTTGTAATAATAAATCAACATGGAGTTATAAAATCGGACTCCAATCTCACATTTTGATAGAGATTAAAACGTAATTCAAGAGCAATAGTCTTACAAAAAACGATTTAAAGGTATTAAATTAAAACCATTCCACAGAGATTAACGCCCCTATATTCAAAGATTCACGACTTGCCAGATTGTAATTGTTTTTTCCAGTCCAAGAAAATTGATTATGTTTCTTCTATACAATTATAACCGGTCAATTTGCTGTAGGAAACTTTATACACAAAATCAACCTTTAAAACTGTTCCTCCATCTGCTATGAACTCATCAACAGATAAATGTTTATGGACTGTTATGATATTGAAACCTTAGCGCATTCACACTCATCAGTTTTGTATTGTTACAAAATTAGCTTCGAACATTCCAACCCATACAAAATTTAAGTCTTTCAATCTCATACAATTCAGAAACAACAGTCTCATAATCATACAATGGAAATTAACACAAAAATAAATTCTTCATTAATTACGCAAACCACTTACAAACTTCCTCTCGCCTTGGCCAGATCTTCATTTGATGGCCCTTCAACTTCTAAAAATTGACTTCACGCACTCTCTCCTCCTTCTATCCTCACTCTCTCCAATTATATAAGGAAAACACAATTGATACAAATACATGGTTTCATGAATCAATTCTGATTTCTGAACCAGAAATCTCTCAACCTCTCCTAAAAAATCTCTTCAATCCCACTCTTTTCTAAACTAACACTAAATAAAGCTTTTAAAATTTCTCACACTCTATTCTAGCCAAATAAATCCAACTATTTGGCCTGATCTCCATACAAGGAGGATCACTCAGCCACCTATACCCTTTCCTCAGTAAATAAACACTCTCACATATTTAAACAAATAATTTAATTAAATTATTTTCTTTCAGCCCCTTGCTAGTCACAACATGTGACCAGACTATCACATTGCTGACTAGCCTGAATGCTCAAACACGATTTGCCATCAAGGACAACACTCGACATCATATTAGGTAGGTGGAGCATTGGTTAACCCAAAAGGGCATCACCAAGAATTGAAACTGGCCATAATGACATCTAAATGTAGTCTTGGGGATATCATGATCCCTTACCTTGATCTAATTGTAACCCAACCTCAAATCAATATGTGAAAAGAAATTTGATCCCCTTAGCTCATCCATCATCTCATTGATCCTGGGAAAGGGGTACCTATTGTTCATTGTCTTCTTATTCAAGGCTCTATCTTCAATGCACATCCTTAATGTACCATCCTTCTTCTTCACCAACACCACAGAAGAAGCAAAAGGACCGGCCCTAGGCCAGATATGTCCTAAAGCCAAGAGCTCCTGAATATCTCTTTCAATATTATCCCTGTAGGCTTTGGGATGCCTATAGGGTGTGGTGATCAATGCTTGGATCCCCTCCTCCAACTCAATATTATGCTCAAACCCCTGTTACATAATTTTGGTCATCTAACCTATTATCATTAGATGGACCCAAGTACACCATGTAAGACCAATTTTACCCAAAGTAAAATTGCTTTCACTATGTAAAATAACTTAATAAACCACATTTATTAGGTTGTTTATGGTCTAAACAGGAAACCCCAAAAGGAAATATTAAACAAACCTATATTTGTTTGGTTTTCCTCATGGAATAATTAATTAAACCATAATTTAATTATTATTCCCAGTCATGTTTAACCCAAAAACAAAGAAATTAATTAGATAAACCTTTATTTATCTTATTATTTCTAGGAATAATTATTTAAATCTTATTTAGATAATATTCCTTGTTAAACATGACCAAATCACCCACAAATAATTAAATAAATCATTATTTATTTGATTATCTTATAACCGCTTCCTTAAAAAGATAAATAAATCATTTATTTATTTATTTTTGACAAATCAAGGGATTTGACCCAAGTCAAATACCTTTTCCCTCCAACAAATATAATAAAATATTCCATAAAAAGTTGATCTAGATTCGATTAATAATATTTAATTATGCATGAAATATCTGAACTAACTCAATATTTTGCTATAAATAGAAGGGTTTCTCCATTCATTCACTACGTTTTTTTGCTAGATCACTCTTGATCTATACTTTTGGTCTCACTTTGATCCTCCCATCATTGTCATATTTTTCTACTTTTTGCTTGTGAGCTCCCTTTGAGTTCCATTTTTTCTGGGTTTTCTGCACCATCAAGAGAGAGAGATCTTAGATCTGAAGCGTTGAGGACATACAAGAACCCATCCCATTAAGGGGGACTAGTAACATCTTTCTATGTTCCCTTCATAGGTGTCATAATATAAAAATTTCTTTAAAATTTCTTGTCTTGTTCATTGGATGCTTGGAGCAACTCTTGCTTATTATTTGATTTTTAATGTCTTTAACTACATAGATATGGATTTCTATAGCATTTATTCGATCACTAGCTTTGTAGATCTAAGGAAATTGACAACCATCTTTGATGTTATGGCTGTTTGTTATGCACGGCCTAAAGTGACATTTTTATGTACGCTTATGATTAGATTCACACTAACACCCTCGGTCTCAT
>JAXQQM020091778.1:0-39407 GCA_034641835.2 Pinus albicaulis
CAGAGAGCATCATATTCTTTTTCATTACGTCTTAACGTTTCTATAACCAGCAGCCTCTTCTTTAAAGCATGTAGGTTCAAAATCCGCAGAAAAATTAAACTACAATGAGAATAGTTATTTCAAGGAAATTCTGTACCTTATACTCATCATATTTATCTCGAAATGTTCGAATACTTAGTTGAACTTCGCAAAGGTTGTAGGAAGTTGCTCATCTTCTTCATCTGGCTCGGTTCTTGCCATTTCTGTCATTGTTTCTATAGAAACACTTGCATCAACCAATTCCTCATCAATAGAAACATATTTATCATCATCAAAAAATTTATCATCATTGAGAGAAGGAAACTCCATAGACTGATCTAATATAGGAATCCCCCCTTCAAGATGGGGAAGTATATTATCTGATACATAATAAAAAAATTTAGGCACAAAATTTTCCATCTGATTAAGTTCTCTATCAACAGTGAGGGAATTTTTATCATTTTCAAGAAAAATTACATCTCTTGACAAAACAAACTTTTTGTTCTCTTCATCATGCAATCAGTATGCCTTAGAAGTCATGGAATACCCTAAAAATAAACATTTTCTACTTCGTTCACTCAGCTTATTCCTCTGATGTTTAGGAATCAAAGCATAACATTGAGAACCGAAAATTCGGAAATGTTTAACAACAGGAAGACGGCTATACCACATTTCATATGGAGTTCTATTATTAATGACAGAGGAAGGATACAGATTTCTAATGTATGTCGAACAAAGCACGACTTCTCTCCAAAACATCAATTCTACATTCTTAAAAAACATCATTGACTTTACCATATTAAGCAATGTCCTCTTCATTCATTCAACAACACCGTTTTGTTGTGGATTATATGGTATTTTGGTCTGGTGTTTGATGCCATTATCTTGCAAATATGTTTCAAAATCATGTGAAGTATATTCTCCTCCATTATCAGTCCTTATAGTACTAATAGTAAGTTTTTCTTCATTTGTTATCAAGAGATGAAATTTCTTAAATAGACCCAAAACTTGTGATTTTTCTTTAAGTAGATAAACCCAACACATCCTCGAATAATCATCAATAAAATTGACTATGTATTTATTTCTATTTGTAATTTGTATAGGCATTGGACCACATAAATAAGAGTGTATGAGGCTTAATTTCCTTGTATCTCTAGACTTATAATTCTGAAAAGACTGTTTTTGATGCTTTCCCAATATACAAGCATTACATGGGGTCAATTTTCTGGGAGATGTTGTAAGTCCCTTAATCCCCTATTGTTTCATAATTAACATGACTGAAGTGTGCATGCCATAATAAATATGTCAGAGTATAATTTTATTGAAACCAAATAAGTTGTGTTCAATGCAACATATGACATACCATGCAACTTCAATAATTTATCTTCTTCCACATGATTCATTACAATTTTATTGTCAGCTGCTCTTCTAATTTCTACTTTACCCTCAAATATGGGAATGGAGTGTCCATGCTGTCTTATTTGAATAAGAGATAAAAAAATTCTTTGGAACTGCGGAATGTAAATAACATCATTCAAAATATAATTTGAAAGTCCAAGAATTGAATCAATCCTTGATGGCTTTATTTGGGACTTATCAGCAAAATACACTACTCCATCAATATTATCATTGAATTGATTAAACAAATCTCTTCTAAAGGTCATATGGCACGTGGCACTCGTGTCTAGAACCCAACTGTCATACCATGAAGAAAAAGAAGTACTAAAAACATCTTCCATGTGGAAATTACAATGTGCAACAACATAATGTGCATTCTCAGAAGACTGTCTTCTGTCTGCAATTATATGATCTTTCTTTTCAAGCAATTGTTCTCTTGTTTCATTAATTTTCTCCTAGAGAATTCTACAATTTGCTGCAATATGTCCAATTTCACCCCATCTAAAACATTTTACAGCTGGTTTATCAGAAACATTTATTTGTTTTTCATTCTGCTGTCTATCTCCCTGAATATTTATGGCCCCTATGCCTCTATAATTCTTCCTACCTCGACCTCTATTACCCTTAGTATTTCTAAAAGATTCCTCTTGAGGTTTTTGGTTTTTTTTGCAAGACATAGGGTTTCAGTATTAGAAATATGTGATGTTTCTTTCTTGCCAAAAGCGTTCTCTCTTTCTACAATTTTCCCTACTAATTTGTCAAAATCTAAATCTTTTAATTGCCACTAGCTTAGAGAGATTCCAAGTAGTGTGAATAACTAGGGTAAAGAGGTTTTATAAAGGCAGTAAGCGACAAATCAACCTTAACTCCAGTAGATTCAATTTCATGATTGATTGATTTAATTTCAGAGGCAAGTTTTAGAGGATCATTATCGCTCATTTCCAGATTAAATAACTTCAACAATAACTGACTTATCTCCAATTCAGAATGTGAATCATAAAGGTCTTTTAGTTTTTCTATGGCATCATAAGTTGTTTTACTCCGAGTAAGGTATCTGCTTACCTCTTCTAAGACTAAAGTGAAGATTAAGGCAAAGGCCTTCTTATCCTTACTTTTCCAGATTGCTAGCTGTTTCTGCTCATCGGGCTGCTCTGGTGCATTTTCTCCTTCTCCTTCATAGATTCCATCCCATAAATCATTAAAGGTTAGAGTATTTTTAACTTTCCTAAACCACTCCTGGTAATTTTCCTTTCTGGAAAGGACAACCCCAATTAAGGACACCAAGGAGTTCATTTTTATTTTGGAAATCTTAGAAAAACCTGTTCTAAATCACTGTCGCAAAATTCCTTTAAAAAAAATCCGTTTTTAACCACCTCCTAACACTGATTTCTCTTAAAAAAAAAAAAATCGCAATTTTAACTTGCAGCGGATTTTTATTTGATAGAAAACTCTATTTCAACCACAGATTTCTTAAAAAAAAACTGAGTTTTTCTTTTTTTTTCCTTTTTAACTTACTGATCCAAAACCGACGTTGCAACAAATTTTTCTTTAATAAAAAAACTTCGTTTCAACCACAAATTTCTTAAAAAACTGAGTTTTTTTTTTTTTAACTTATTGATCCAAAACCAATGCTGGCAATCACTCTGCACTGGGTTTGATGCTATGCCACAAAATTAAAAAAAAATGGTAGGTGATGCTCAATAGTGATCTGTTGCATAAGAGTGCTGTTGCCACTGCCACAACAAATACGTCAGCAAGACTCTGTCGACCACCCGAAAGAGATCCATTGTACAAAGAGACTTTGCAAGGGATCTAATGCCTCTGTTAGCCTCCGATCTCCAATGCTGCAAAGGGTTTTGCTGCCACAATTTGTGCAAGAGTGTTGACAAAGGTTTTGGAGAATTCGTTGCTGCCACATGCATTAAGAATCTCCCACAACACCTCCCAGCCTTGCCACATGCATTAAGAATCCCCCACAACACCTCCAACACTTCAAAAATGCTACATACTTTGTCAATTATTAATAACAAAAGTGTTACATTTATACTTGGAGAATTCAGTTGGTTTTCATAACTGAAAAGAAACTAATCTATAACTATATGAAACTAATCTATAACTATATGCAACTAATTACAACTACCTTGAAAGATTACACACCACACATATAGCAATAACCTCTTGAACAAGATTTTTTCCTTGCTACATGCATTGAACTGAACCATCCCAATGGTGCTGATGCGTAATGGATCTGCTTCCCTCGCCAGCTAAACTCATCCACATAGATTCTAGTTTTTCTTTATGTCCTTGTTTTGTTTTTTCTGTGCAATTGGGCGTGACTGTAATTTAATCACATAATGCTACCACACCTCAAAAAACAATAATTTTACATATATTGACATGGTAATTTACATTCAAAACTAATTCACGGTGACCAATATAAATTCATTAAGTTTTATTTTCCCTTTAAGTTTGACTCTACCTAGTGCGACTTTCAATTCAATGGTGCATGCCGTTTGGAATCGGCCATTGCCAAAATTTTCTGGCAGTCAGATGGGGAAAATTACTAGAAAGCTTACGTATTTTAAAAATGGAAACCAGAGCATGGATTAAAAGAAGAAAATGGAAGCATTCAAGCCCCTCACAGATATTGACACTGCGTTGGCATATTTCAATGACCCAACAGACCCGTTGTTCTTCTTAGAGACATATAAACGGAACAACTTGGACCTGTAAGGGAAATAGAATTGCGTTCTGTTGGCACATGAGGCAGAAAGATGACTTCAGAGTTGAGCACTATGGGTGGTGCTAGGGAGAGAAATACAAAATTTCTCCATGCTTGTGCAAATAACCGGAAACAGAGGAACAATATTTGGGGCATTGTTGGATGAGAGGACCAACATAGTTATGATCAAATTGAATTAGAACAAGAGGCATATAGGCATTTCAAAAGTAATTTTGAAGAAAGGGAACAAGATTGCGTAGCACAACGAGACATCATTGAACATCTGTCGCTTATGTTTAAACAAGAGGACAATGAGGTGTTGGGCAGGTCAATCCAGAGAGAAGACTCGATGGAGGTTATTAAGGCTAGCGCAAAAGAGAAAATCCCTGGCCCGGATGGCTGGGGTGTGGAACTGTTTCATCACTTTATGGATCTGATGATTCTGGATATTATTGCTTCTGCTAAAGAATCTCGTATCAATGGTTACATTTCTGGGGCATTGAATGCAACTTTCATCGCATTAATCCCGAAGATGAAACACCCGAACTCTCTATTTGACTACATGCCTATTTCACTATGCAATGCATTATACAATATTATTTCTAAGATGATAGCAATGAGGATCAAAAAGATACTGTCCACATACATTTCCCCAGGAAAATTTGGTTTTTTTAGATGGCATACATATACAAGATGCAATTGGCACTGCTCAGGAATGTTTGCATTCCATGAATGAAAAAAAATGGTGGGAAAGCATGATTAAGGTGAACTTGATTAAGGCATTTGACTGTTTATATTGTGAGTTTTTGAGAATTGTATTGCACAAGGTGGGAATTGATTATGGCATCTATACAGTCCCCGAACTTTGCCGTCATCATAAACAGTCTCCCAACCAGTTTCTTCAAGACACACCGGGGTCTTTGCCAAGGTTGTGCATTATCTCCACTCCTTTTTATTCTGGTAATGGACTGTCTGAGTTGCAAGCCAAGGAAGGCAAAAGACAGTGGTTGCATTACGGGGTGAAGGTCACTAAGAAGTTGCAGGTCACACACCTTATGTTTGTTGATGACCTTCTGTTCAGAGGTATGAATGATAATGAAGATTGGAGAATTATCCACCATAATCTCAGGACAGTTTATTCCATGAATCAAGCCTTTACACGAGCAATAAAAAATCTATCTTGATTTCAGAAGACATAAATGGCCCTCGGTGCAAGGAAATATGTAGCTTATTTGAGATTTCTGCGTCCAGTGTCGAAGTGGGCATCAAATATCTAGGAGTCCAACTAAAGGAAAATTATTATAACAACAAATACTAGACCTGGCTACTTGACAAAATTAGCAGAAAGCTTACCGGGTGGACACACAAGTGGTTATCCTTCGGTGGGCAATTGACCTTAGTCAGATTTGTCCTACAGAACATCTCGATGTTCTGGATGCAATTGTTTCTGCTACCCATGGAGATATTTCATAAGATTGATGAGATTATGGCGAGATTCATCAGGTCTGGCACAAAGCTGAACGGGAAGATTCATCTGGTAAGATGGAAGGCCATTGCCAGACCGATTGCAGAGGGAAGGTGGGTATTCTGAACACGAACAATTTTAACTATGCATTAATCATTAAAAGTTTTTGGAGGGACATAAATGATAATGGAATTTGGGGACAAATGATCAGAGATAAATATATGAAGAGCCAAACCCTCTCGACCTGGTCCAGGATGGGGTCAAAAAGTGTTAGTGGAGCATCGTATTTTTGGAGGAGCATGTCGAGGAATCGACAATGGCTGTTGGGGCCCATGCGATGGTCTATTGGGGATGGTAGGAAGGCGAAGATTGGGCTGGATGCTATAAAAGAGTTCGAGGGCAATCACACCTTTTCGACTACTCTCTTACTCACATTACTTGAAAAGGGTATCATTAATTTTGTACATATCGCTGTTGGGAACACTCAGCTCACTGCATTTCCGACCTGGTTGGGGTTACCACAATTGGACTGACTGATAATTTGGCCATAGAATGGGAAGCATATATCACAAACCTGTATGCAACGACAATTCAAAAGTCAATGACAAATACAGGAACCTTCCGATGAATTTTTTTTTATTAAGTACAAATCATGGTTCAAGGCAGCGTGAGGATGAGAGATTTCAAACAAACCCGTTTGTTTCGGGTGGTTGGCCATACACAAAAGAGCACTTACATGGGGTATTCTAAAAGGCGGAGGCCTCCAGGGCCCAGGTATATGTTCTTTGTGCAGGATGCAAGACGAGGAGGGATGAAACCTATTCATTAGTTGCACATTTGCCACGGAGGTGTGAACAAGGGTGGCGGATTTTCTTAATCTAGGTCGATTGAGCACACACCATACAATGGAAAACTTATTCATAACATGGTTTAAGGACATGTTTGATTTTCGTACTCTCCCATTCTACGTCATATGGACAATTTGGCGTTGTCGAAATGCATGGCTATTTGAACAGAAGAGGCCGATGGTTTGGGAGGTGATACTGAAGTCCAATTATTTTTTCAGAGATTGGACCTAAGAGGACAGTGACAACCAAAAAAAAAAAAGGAAGTAGATATACAAGAACATCAAGGGGACCTTCCCTAGTGGTTGTTTTGACGGAGCTAGTCAACAAAGAAGATGTGGGGGAAGCGTTACTTGGAGCCAAGGAGTTTCGTGTCTCTGTGGGAAGATCCCAACCTTAATTTAGTTAGATCTAGCACATTATGGTGCTCTAACAAAATTACATTCGAATAAAAACCATGACCATAGATGGGATCTGGAATGTACCTTTTTATTTATATTATTCGCCGAAAATAAAATACATTCCCATACAATAAAATCGAGCTCCCCACATGGCATGCTTGGCTGCTCACAAATGGTAAAACAAATATTGAAGCCCACTTGTGAATCCTGGATGGATCCACCACATAAACATCACCGCGGGGTCTTCGTCCCGGGATCAATGCTAGAAATGGAAAGGCCAGGTTCTCAACCCAAACATAATAAGATAGATAATACCAGAATGATTCTAAATTCCTAGCTTCTCTCCCCTTTTATAGGCTTGATGGGCTTTCTAGAGACCTTATTTTATTATATTTCTCGGAAACCAACAACAAATACCATGGGTCAATACCATGAGAAAATACCACGATAAGTACCATGGATCGATTCTATCCACTTTGACTGGATCAAGAAAGGGAATATTACAAATCCTCCTGCCCAAAGATTTATTTTCCTCAAGTGATCCACTTCTATCCACAACAGAAGCATTTGTACATTGATACCAGGATCCCATACAACCTGATGTATTGTTCCAACCCTCCATGTTGAATGGTCCTGAATGGATCCTTCGATGCCCGGATCCTAAACAATCCTCTGACCAATCCTTCCCTCAATAGATTTACCTAGATCCCAAACAATCCTTTGGCCAATCCTACCCCCAATGGATTCTCCTGGATCCCAATGCCACCTAAATCTTGGGACCTGTGGGTTATGGTACCATTTCAACTCTCCATCGCTGCCCGCACCAAATGGTCCAAGCTGTAATTTTCCCTTGGCTATGGGTATCCTCCAAATAATCAACCCATCAATAGAATACCAACTCATAATCTCTCGCCAATCCATACTTGGGAAAGAATGAATATCTGCAAATCTACTATGTTGATGTTGTTCGATGCTCAATTCATGTTGCTCTACTTGGTTACCCAACATGATGTATTTGGAGAACTCTGCCTTGCTCTTCTCAACGTATAAAGGTGGGTTGTTGGTGTTGCAAGCCTTATCTATATATTCCTGTAGAGCGCTGCTATGGAACTCCCAATTGTACTCCTCATGCGGCCTTGTGATGGACTTGAGTTGTTCCTCAATACTAGACATCTTGGTCGATGATTTGGCACATTTCCCTATGAGTTCCTCAATTTTTATGTTCTCTTGTAAGACAGTGTCTCGAACTATCCAGACTCTTTGCTTCAACAACATAAGATTTGTCTTGAAATGCATGGTCCTTTCCCGAAAGTATTTCACTGGAAATTCTAGTGCCCTGCTGAATGTCTCTATATTTGACTGCACTGCATGCCCCACGACCACAGCTTCAACTTGAGCCTTTGACCAAATCTCTAGGAATGGTTCATTTTTCACATTATGTTTTTCATGTTGCTCCTCATGATCATACTCATCATGCTGGTTCACTATGGCTGGATCCTCACTCAAATCTCTCTAGTCTCCTCCATCTGTGGAGACAATATGTTCATCCCTTTCAATTGTTGAACATAGATGCATTTGTGGACTTTTATCTATACTTGATTGTTGATATTATTTATGGATATTCCCTTGGGGATCTACGAACTCAGTTGTATAAGAGTCTACCTCATCAATTCCATTAGGTAGAATTTCCTCATGCACTTCCAAGTGCTTGTCATCCCGCAAGCCTCCTTGAATAATGTCATGATGTTTCTCACCATCTTGAAGATCAATAGACCCAGCTACAAAAGACTCCCCATGATTTGAAGTAATCTCCTCTTGTTCTGTCTTTGTTTCCTTCTTCTTATCACCTGGACAGGAATGGTTAAGGGCCCAAGGTCCCTTGTAGATAAAGCATAAACCTTTCCTCCTTAGTTCATTCTTGTTGTCTCCACAAATCCTTGTTAGTTCCTCCTTGGTCAACTTCTTTATAAGTAGTTTGATGCTCTGTTTGATCAACCCCTCAGCTATTTCATAAGCAGCAGGTGATACAATTATCTCCTTCCTCCAAATGGCCAACAATTTGGATCTCAATTGTTCACAAATGGCCCTATCTTCTCCTAATATCGGAGACATGATCTTTTGCATGTCTGTTTTGATGAAGTTTGGATGAGATGTTGTGATTCCAGTGCAGAAGTATTGGAGCATCTGAAGGATTAAGTCATCACACTCTAGATCCAGCATAAGTATACCAAATCTGAATTTCGCCATGCGTTCCAAAATTGTGCGCTTCTGAAAAAAAGTAATAAGGGTGGTGTTGTCCAACCATTGGAGTGCTTCTACCATTACCCTAAAAGTCATCCTCATGATGTCATCATTGTAGGGCAATAGAGGTGTTGTTAAGGCTATGATTTTACTGAGACAAGAGGAGACTGTGAGTCTAACCTTTTCACAAGAATGCTCCAAGAACCTAGGTTGTATCAAAGTAAGCATGGATGGCTTCAAGGCCCAACTTGACCCTTCCCATTCTGATTTCTCTATCAAGCTCAAAGCCATATTTAATGTATCTAGATGTAGGAGGACATCTTCTAACTTTGTATCCTGCAATTTGGATCCAAGTTCGAAGAGGCACTTGCTTGTTACATCTTCCTTCCGGATATCTTTTGACTGCTGAAGAAGAACATGGACCTTTCGAGAGAAAGGCCTGTTGTTCTGCTCTTCCTTCTGATTTGTATGTTGTTGCCATCTGTGATACATAGAAATATTGTAGCCCATAGAATTGAGTGATATATCATTATGTTGATTTTTTTGGCATTTCCAAAAGTAAAAGGAGGACATTGTTGTTTGGCATCAATGGATCTCAATACTTTTTCTTCTCTCCTCGGCTTTCTTCAATAAAACTAATTTAAATCCTTTTGAGAACTCGACTTGAATCTTCTGCCTCCATAAGGAAATCAATCACCTACAAATAATAATAGTAGTGAAAATAATCCAATGTAACAATCAAGAAGTTAAAGCCTCAATATATATATATATATATATAGATATATATTTCCCAAAATATTTCTCACACTCCATTTTTTTTTTTTTAAGAGCAATCTTTATTTAAGACCAAATAACAAATAGCAATGGAAAAATTTGGAATGACTGATCTGTAACTGATTTGAGACCAAAATAGCTACTACAGTTATAGCTATAAAGAGTACTACATATCCATAATCTTCTCTGGTTCCAGCACTACTCATCCTTCATAACCTTAAAAGACGTAAATATTAGGAAATCAACTAGGGTGTTATCAAATACCACCGAAGCTGGAAGATACCACTGTATGTGTAAACTCATCTCATGATGGCAGACTTTAGCAGGCCCCGAAATGATGCACTATGAAGGAATACGCTCAAAAATGCTATATCAAAGATTTTTTTTTTTTTTAAATCCTTACAGCTCCCAAAATAAACTCAAATTTTTGTTCCTTCCTCTTTTTTTATAAATCAAACCCCTAAAAAAAATATCAACCCCTGTCATAATTTTCAAAACTATAAACATGGCTTAAAATTGTGAGTCAAGTCCATTTACCCACTTTCATGCTCCAAATACATATCTTGATTAAGCAAAATTCAACTTCATTCTCAATGCTGTCGGGTGAACGAATCCTCCTCCTTGACTGTCCAGAAGATCAGATCAGGTTAGATCAATTTCTGCTCCTTTTGCAACGCACAAATTCTTCTTTCAATCAACTGAAAAATAAAAACAACTAGGGTGATACTCAATACCACTGAAGATCGGGATGTCTGCCAGGGTGAGAATAAATCCCACCGATGTTTCCTGCATAAAACCCTCAGGCTGCAAGATGCACAGCTCTGATACCACTGTAAGATCCCAAACCTTAGTAATTTAGTTAGATCTAGCACATTCTAGTGTTCTCAATAAAATTACATTCAGTAAAAACCATGATCATAGATGGGATTTGGAAATGCAGCCTTTTTATTTATACTATTAGTTGAAAATAAAATACATGCCCATATAATAAAAATTGAAAACTGAGCTCCTACACATGGCATGCTTGGCTGCTCGTTAAACAGAAAAACAAACTGAAGCATAATCGTGGACCCTGGATGGATCCACCATAAAAAATTCACCATGGGGTTTTCGTCCCGGGATCAATGCTAGAACTGGCTAGGCCAGGTTCTCAACCCAAACATAATAAGATAGATAATACCAGAATGAATCTAAATGCCTAGCTTCTCTCCCCTTTTATAGGCTTGATGGAATTTCTAGAGACCTTATTTTATTATTTTTGTCGGAAACTGACAACAATTACCATGGGCCAATACCATGGGAAAATACCATGGTTAAGTTCCATGGATCGATTTTGTCCACTTTGACTGGATCAAGAAAGGGAATATTCTAGTGGTAGGGAGGATAGGGGAAAATAGCAATTGCCAAGATTGCCAGCCCTAGGGGTAACCACTTTTGCTAGACAAGCTGGGACTGAAAAATATCAACGTTCTTGATGTGCAAACTAATTATAGATTGGGTCAAGGATCACACACTATTCAACCCACACATCTTGTCCAACTGGATGAGGTGCATCGGAACCATAGAATCCTCCTTCCAACGCATCACATATACACAAATATACAGAGAGCAGAACCAGACTGCTGACCTACTATCAAAGAGGGGATTCGACTCAGAAACAGGTAAGTACCATTTTGCGGCATGTGTACAGAGCATGCTTATGAATGCTGGGTGTATTAACGCCAATTAGAATTTCTCCAGATTTTGATGTAAAAGATATTTTTGACATAGTTTGGTAAAATACAGAAGAACAAGTACTGAGAAAGGAACTGCTTTCAAATGTTTGTGGATAGATAGAATTGTGATACATTCGTTAGAGATAGGATAGGAATATATGATACAGAGGTTTTTGTATGGGAACTAGTGATATATTTGTAAAAGAAGTATGAAGAAATAGACGCTGTCACAAACATCATACCTAAAAGACAATGTATGGAAATATCAAAGAAATTACTCTCTTTTTATTAATAAAAAGATAACATTTTTTTTTCGTTTTTAAAAATTCATAAATTCATAAATTACAGATTACAAGAGTTCCTGTTTAGCATTTGCTCTCGAGATGGAACTTGAACAACTACAGGGTGATTACCTTTTTATTCTACTACTAAATTCTTGTCCTTCCAACAATTCCCTATGGCGAATGTCAAGAACCTTTCATTTTTTACATGTTCTCAGATAAATTTATCAATGCTCTACTATTTTACAGTAGGAATAGTTTCATTGCTGCAGCTTACAAGGCTATCACACAAAGCCAAATTCAGTTATGCCTTATATTTATTTGCAACAATATTCAAGTCAAAACATATAAGTGGATAGATATTGGGGCATTGGCACCATTCATAAGCAGGTCCTCAGGTAATTTCCATCCTAAACTCTGCATTCATATCTTAAACTGAAATTTAATTCTTTTTGCTAGAATAGCTCTCTTTAAGCATTTGAGTTGTTCCTGATTGCTTGCCAACTAACTGAAAAATTTGGAAGCATGCACCAGTCCTTGTCCTTGGAACACTAGTGGAATCAAGCATTGCATTGCATATCGAATCTACTAAAGTACCAATGATTGTACAGCTCTGGTTAAGAACTCAATTGCTTCTAGAGTTGCAGAATTTCAATCTACAACCATAGATATTGAATGGGTGTTCACAGTTATATTTGTTCCTTTGCTAATAACTCTGTTCTTTTGGATCATAATTCCCCTCAAATAGAAATGTTCTCTTTAATTGGAACTTATTTGTATCCTAACACGCATGTCGATTTCTCATCAAACGTTGAAAACAATGTACCTTGGCAATAAATGATATCCAAGTTGAAATCTTAATGGAATTAATTTATTCTTTTCAATCAGTTTCTTTCAATGTTGCTGGTTGATTTTTCCTGGGATTATCGACATCTCAATTACTGGGTTCACCTCACCCTGATTTGAATTCCTTTCATTTGAATCAACTTTATCTCTGGCTAGAACATTTTTTTGATTGATTTCATTTTCCAACAAATGTGTCATTTATCCATTGTCAAGTTGACTCCTCATTTAAGTTACTTTCTTTTTGCAAATAGATTTTACCATTGTTAGTACACTGCTAGTAGATTTGTTTGACATGATCATTTCCTTTAATTTCAGGGTGGACTAGCTTAATGATATTGTCCTTTTGTTTCAGCTCATGTTCATTCATAAGTTCTCAATTGATTCTCTCACTGCCAGTAGATTTGTTTGACATGATCATTTCCTTTAATTTCAGGGTCGACTAGCTTAATGATATTGTCCTTTTGTTTCATCTCATGTTCATTCACAAGTTCTCAATTGATTCTCTCTGTGTTCAATGGATTCAAGTAGCTTAGGAATCACATCAATTTTACTGAAACACAATCTGCTATCTTTGTTTCTCGTAGTTCCGATCTTTGCTTCTCGTAGTGCTATCTTTGTTTCTCATAGTTCCGACCTTTGCTTCTGGTAGTTCTTTCTTTTAACTGAAACAAAATTTCTGGTAGTTCTTTCATTTTATTGAAACACAATTTGCTATTTTCGTTTCTCGTAATTCCGACCTCTGCTTCTCCTAGTTCTTTCTTTTTTACTGCAACACAATTTCTATAATAAGAAAATAAACTATTACAAAATAGTTATGTTCTCTAAATAGTTATGTTCTATTTAGATGTTGAAACTGGAGTAAATCTCAACGCTTATCTTTCCAAACTTAGCGGGAGATCTATTAAAAATAGCTTTTATTATCCTTCGTCATCGCGCATGGCTGAGAACCAATCCACAATTGCCTGCCGCTGGTGAGAACCAATCCACAATTTGGAGGTCTTATTTGGCCTCATATCGAGGCCAGACCTATCGAAACTTAGGTTAAATGTTAACTTCATTCGTCTTGATTCCTATTTTTCTAGTTCTTATCGACTAATGCTAGCATTAGTTAGGAAGCATAAAATGTTTGCACAATTTGCGCAAAGAATTTTTATTCAAATGTGAAGTGGTTCATTAGTTCTAAATATCTCAGAAAACTGACATCCAATCTCACATTCGATATTAATAACAAATACTTTGGATATTACTTAATTTCTTCAATTGGTAGTATTATACTTATTTGCATAGTTATTTCATTATATGCATGCCAGACACTTGTTTTTCAAAATATGTGGCGTGTGGCACCTTCCCCATGAAGGGTAATTCACCGCTTAACGGGGATAAACATTATTTTTACAAAACTCGGGACAGTATTTCATTTTCTTGACAGCCGAATGAATGGCCACAGGAAAACTGCCATGAACACTGTTCTCAGAGACGTGAAAACTGCCATGAACACTGTTCTCAGAGACGTCCGCAAGCTCGACAGCTCACAGCGCAGTGTTCGACTTGTAAGTTGTAAAATGCATATCAATTCTAATAAGAATCAAATTTTATCAAATTCTTTTGTTCTTCTAGAAATGTATATCAATGCTAAGAGTAAACAAAGAATTTGTGCAGGGTGAAATCTGATAATGGTGATTGTGAAATTCTTACACAACCAATTTGATGGTAGCCATGGAGCTTTCCACTCGGCCATAGCAATTAACCTGGAAAATGAGCCAAAAAGACAAAATTTATAGGTTTGCGTTCAAAATCTGTAAAATTCCAGGTTTTTTTTAACGTCAAGTTCCGTATTTGAAATTAAGCAAGGGTTCTTTGGTCGCAACCAGTTTATTGTTTGCTTGAACCATCATTTGCATTTTAAGCCTTTTTCAGTTTATTGTTTTCTTGAACCATCATTTTCATTTTAAGCCATTTTCTGGACATGTGTTCCTAACTTATAAAGAATTTCTGCAGGGTGAAACCTGATAATGGTGATTGCTAAATTCTTACTTACCAGGCTACTCCAATAACCTTCGTGCAAGTAGGATATGGCTCTCGCTACTCCAACTGCTATTCGATATCGTGAGCTCCAGTCCAACCCAACTATTTAGCCCTGACCCTGCTTATTGAACAAATATTTGTCTAATGACCCATTTGGTATATACTCGTACACAAGCAGTCTGTGCAGAAACCCCACAATTGGGCTTCGCCTTGAGATACCCCCTTGAGCTTCTTCACTACAATCTGTCTCTGATTGGGCAGAAGACCGCTGTACACCATCCTGAATCCTCCTTTGCCTACTTCATTGCTGAAATTATTAATGGCCACTTTCAGCTCCGCATATGTGAATCTCTTTGGTCCCCCGCCTGAAAGATTAAGTAGAATATCCAAGTTGAATATTCCGGCGCTGTCTCTATATTTGGAGTACTGCCTAAGAAAAATCCAGAAAGCGAACTTGTCTGGGATAAATTCTGTGTTGGAAGAAGAGTAAAAGTAGGAGAGTCGAAGCTCTGAAAAACACATCTCTTCGTGCTTGTGTTGAAAACCAAATTGCCCGAGTATAACAAAACCAGACCCATTACATTGGAAGTGTTGATGGGCGCAGTCCATATTCTCCCTTCAGCATCAGAATCAGTTAAGGTGATATTTTCATTCTGTAGGGTCAAGGAGGAATTGTATCCCACGAGATGATCTCTGTTAGCCATCCATGCCATGGTTCTCTAAGGATCGTTGGCATACCATATAGCAAAATCATAATTATTTGGCGAAACATTATAGAAGCCAGCACAGAATGTACCGTTTGGATAAACCAAGTGTGTGTTATTCCCAGGCTTCCAACCCGGATTTTTCAGCCGAGTAGAGGAGACAACTAATTCCTTCCCTTGCTCTCATTTCCCACATCCCAATAAAATGAAGAACTGCATTAAAAAAGTGCAAGGAAAACCCGCTGCCTAACGTCCATGGATTTTAACTTAGCAGAACCCTACAACCTTTCTCTTTTGTTTCACCGACAGAGACAGAGATCCCTCAAACATTACCAATGCAATCCTTTCAAACATAGGTTCAATCACCTCTTATTTCAGATCTGAACATTTGGCCAATATATGGAGACCTGCAAAAACTTCCTTCCACGTTATTTACTGGCAATTGGGAACATGCGGCAGGTGACATTCGTTGACAGTCATACTCATGAGCCAAGTAGAGGCGGGTCTCGTAAGCCAGGTAGAGGCGGTTCTTTTTTAATCTCTTTCGACTTCTTCCTCCGTAGACAAGCAAGCCCATCCTGGGATTTGTATAATTGTAGCTGGTAAGAACTAACAAACGCACGTAGCGGCATGCAAGGCAGCTTAGAGAGGGCACGTAGCATATATTTTATATCATATATTGGTTTATAATATTTAGGTTTGCTTTTAATTATTTTTTTCATATTTATGGCTTTAAGACCTTTGCATTTGATTTTCATATTTATTTCTTTAAGACCTTTAGAATTTATTTTAAAATTTCTAATGTCAGTACTTTGTGTGAAAATCAACCCAACGACAAGCGGCGTGAATGGCTACAATCTTATTTCTCCCAGGAGTGCGTCAATCCCATGGCTCAGCTTTCACCCTGCCTAGATTTCACCAGTGGGAAAGGGCCCATCGAAGACTGCTGTCCCTTGCTACCAAATGTTCTGGCCAGGGAACCCGCATGCCTATGCCCGCTTTTCGGAGACGACGATTCCATTGATTTTCCTATCAATTCTGAATTGCTCCCATCGTCTTGTTATACCACTATTTCTCAAACATTGTGCAAAGGTATCCAGTTTCTGTGTTTTTATATCCTATAATTCTTCACAAGTTTTATACTGTGTTTTACTGGTTTCTTGCACTCCACCATTTAAATTCTTTAAAATCTACTGGACGTTTTGTTAAATGAAATTGTGTTCCATATCAAATACACAGTATATTCCGCTGGTTCGGGTTTCGGCTAAATCCCTGGCTCAAACCCCACGCGCTTACCACAAGGCGTCTAATGGAAGTGGCACTGTGTTAGCGAATTCAATGATGTTGCAACTTTGGGCATTCTTCTTTATCGGGATGGTGTAGTTAATTGTTTTTTTCCCATTTTAAATTTGAAATAACCAACAAATGTGAACTTTAAATCTTTGTTGGAACGAACAAATGTGAATGACATCTGCTAGAAAGATCAAAAAATTGCTTCAAGTACAGAACTTATGTGAGAGTCACATCTTGCCGGAACGAACAAATTTGAGCTATATCTGCCGGAAAGATCAAATGGAAGCGTTGCTCTAACTGTTTGTAAAAGTATTTTTGGTTGCTTGATATAATAAAAAGCCCTGCGAAATTATATGGGTAGGAAACACTATGGATTAGATTCTTTTTGTGTTCTTTGTTTCTTTTGTTTAAATTTTATTTTATAAAATATATTTTATTTTCGAAATATAATAAGTGTTAATGAAGGTGCACAATCGTGTCCACTTACATTTCTCTGTTGATTAAAATAATTTTTTTGATTAAAGCGTGCATTAAATAAATATAAGATGCATGGAAGCTGGGGACCTTTGCACATTTCTTTTGTATTGAGACCATTGTCAAAGAGGGAATTTTTGTTGAGGAAAGCATGAGTTCACATGAAAGAATGAGAGATCTTGAAGATGGTAGATATTCAACAGGTAGATCAATTCAAGGAGATTAATATTAAGCAAGCACACAAATCTTATGAATGCAATTGCCAGTATAGACCAAAATATAAACGAAAGCATAAAGAGCAATGCTATCCAATGCTCAGTTTAGTCTATGCTATAGATGCCTTCGGCTTGAATCAGACGTGGCCACTACACATCCAAAGCCATAAAGCCTCACATGGTTGTTGTTATATGTCAACCTCATTTTCTGGTGGAAAGGCAAAAGCTTAATGGTATATCTCAAATCCAATGTCACGTTCATTGTTAAAAGCATAGCATAGCTAGAATACACGGATGGAATCGATCAATAACTAACATTAAAAATGTTAAAAGCATAGCTGGAATACAGAAATGGAATAGCATAGTTGGAATACAGAAATGGAATAGATTGAAAATTAACATTCAGAAAATATTAATTATAAAAAATATTTTATTCTTTGAAAAACATGGCTCTCTCAAGCTTGGTTTATTTCAAATTTTTTTACTAGTCTTCACCTCGAACTACCACTCAAGAACTACCACTCAAGACAAGGCAGGGACTAGCTGCCTTGCAGCCACCCTTGTTTTATTTATATTCAAAGTGGTATAAATCTGAAAGTTCGAATTTTTAAAATTAGCTGTGTGCTTTATTATATACAACATATATATAACAACTATCTTTTTTTTTATTTTATTTATATGTTGAAAGTGGTGTAAATCTGAAAGTTCGAATTTTTAAAATTAGCTGCAGCTTTTTGTTATATATAACATATTTCAGATCTTATTCATATATTTATAATTATATGGATAATTGTAATAATAAAAGGTGGGGTTTTAATATTAATCAAGTGTAGTATTTTTTAAAGATTTAAAGTTTATTAATTTTTATATTTGTAAATGCAATTAAAAACACAATTCCACATTATCTTATTGAAAATAAAATTGTTATTTATTTAATTGATTTTAATATTTTTAAAAATTATGTTTAATTGTAATAATAAAAAGTGGGGTTTTAAAATTAATAAGTGTAGTATTTTAAAGATTTAAAGGTTATTTTATATATATTTATAAATGTAATTAAAAATACAATTCCACATTATGTTATTAAAAATAAAATTGTTATTTATTTAATTGATTTTAATATTTTAAAAAATATGTTTAATTGTAATAATAAATAGTGGGTATTAAAAATAAATTTGTTATCTATTTAATTGATTTTAATATTTTTAAAAATTATGTTTAATTGTAATAAATAATATCAAAATTAACATAATTTTTAAAAATAATTCTAAATGTTATATTTTTGTAATTACTTTATTAATTTTAATAAAAATAAGTAAATGTAGTAACAGTGAATTCTAAATTGACTAATATAAATATTATTTATAAAATTTCCACGAAATTACATAGGAAATTATAGAATTGATGCCTTACGAACTACCAAGTGCAGTTCATCATAGGATATTGATGATTTGGCTGACACTTTACATAAATATATATAGTGTAGAGATGGCAACTGTCAAAACCCTAAGATACTAAGAAATCCATTTCTTCACTATATATATTTATGTAAAGGACTCCCCTTAGTTAAATGTCACAAATCTCCTTGGGGCAGGGGTGATCTCAACCATTGATAATTTATTGTTGATTACAACTAATGAAAAAACATCAAATCCATCATATGAAAAAAGTTTTATGAAAATAAACATAATTAATTGATCCCTTATTAATCTAAACTAAAGGATTAATTTAATTAATCTAACTTTAGGACAACATTTAGAAAAGCACATCTATTACTTGGGATTTTTCAATTTTTTTTATTATATATATCCCTTTATTCTTTTTTTGCTATTTTTTTGTTTTTGTTTTTGCATTTATTTCAATCTATAATTTTTTTTATTTTTCAATTTTTACAATGATCAATGGCTGCAGGTGTTTTCAATACTAAATGTAATGTCTGGGATATTGTTCATTGACTTGCAATGAAGAGTATTTTCCTTCCACATTCAACAAAATAAGTGTTGTTACCTCTTACTTCTGCAATGATCAATGGTCCCAACCACAAGTTGTAAAATTCACCATGCTTGCCTCTCTCTTCTCTTCTGGTATTTAAAACAAAATCACCTTGTGTGAAATCCCTTTATCTAGCCTTTCTATCAAATAAAATTTTCATTTTATTTTGATATTGACAAAGTTTGAATTGAACTTCATCTCTGTCTTTGTTTAATTCAATTATTTATTCTATTCTCCTTGTGAAATTATCAGCTTCCTCATATGAGTCTTGTAAAAACTTCATAACTTGAAAAGCTAGTTGTGTGGGAAAAATTGCTTCAGTTCCATAGATAAGTTGAAAAAAAGATGTTGAAAAAAGACTTACTAGTAGATCTCTTAGGTGATATTTTATTTTCCCAAACTGCATATTTTAGGTGACTATCCCAACTTCTCTTATGATCTAACAAAAATTTCTTAATGGTTTTAACTAGACTTTTGTTTGATGATTCTTCTAACCCATTACCTTGAGGGTGATATGGTGTAGACTGATGAAATGAGATCTGATACTTTTGACAAAACTCTATCATTTTTATGTAACTTGTTGAAATCTTGTGCATTATCAATAACTATCTGTTGTGGATAACCAAATCCAGAAAATATGTTTTCTTCAATAAATTTGATGGCAACTCTGTCTATTTCATTTTTAACAGGGATAGCTTCTACCCACTTGGTGAATTAGTCTGTAGTAGTTAAAATCCATCTGTGCTTGTTGCTTGATGCTGTAATTATTTTTCCTATGAATTCTAATCCTCATTGTACAAACGGCGCTTCAATCAAAACTGGAACGAGGGGTAATGCTATTAATCTCTGTTTGCCAACGAAAATCCGACATGGAGTAAAACTTCTTACTTTAACTCCAACTTGTGCAAATAATTTAGTCCAATAAAAACTTGCTCTTGGAATTTTATATGCAGTTTCCTTCCATGCATAATGTCCTTCACAAATTCTAGCATGAAATTTTTCAATGACTCCTCCTGTCTCATTTTCAGTTAAACACAATAAAATTATATTTCGAGGATCTTTCCAATACAAATTGACATTTATGATGCAATATTTCATGTATCTAAGTCTCAGAGATGTAGATTGATTTCTTGAAAACTCAAGAGGATAATTCAGATTTCGAAGAAAATTCACTATATCTCTGTACCAATTTGAAAGTAGAAAAATTTCATCAATGTGTAGGAGAAGAGGAACATGATCTGAACTGGAAGAAAGTTCTTATGGATTCTTCTCATTTGAACTATGAGAAGGTTCTTGTTGATTCTTCTCATTTTAAATTTTCAAAATTGTATTAATTCCAAGAATCTTACAATTTGATTCAGCTAACAGTTTAGCTAAACCTTGTCCCTTTACCACTTTGGTGGGTCTAATATCTAGATAAAATTCAAGTATCTTGGCAATCCACCTTCCTCTTTTTCCATCTGTATCAGTTTTTGTCAGGACTGTCGTTACTGTGTTACTTGGAACATAAGCAATAATGGGAGAATGTAAGGCATCAATTCTGAATGCTTCCAGAGCTTGAACAAGGGCATATGCTTGTTTTTCTATGATATCATATCTCAATTCAACATCTCTCATTACATTACTGAAAAAGGTTATTGGTTGTTCATATCCATAATCATTTCTTTGAAGAAGGACAACAATTAGAGTTGTATCAGAGGCAAAATAAAAGATACTTAAAGGTTTGGAGTAAAAAGGACTAGCTAGTATTGGGGCTTTAGAAATCACTTTCTTAATTTGTTAAAAGAGATATCTGGCCTTTACTATCCACTTGAATTCATGATCCCTTTTAAGCATGTCAGTTATATCTTTGACTATTTCAAAATATATATATATATTCTCAAGAAAATTATTTTCAGAAATGCTTGAATTTCCTTTTTGTTTTTATGTAAGCTCATTACCTCAATTGTCGAGACTCTTTTTTAATCGATTACCACTCCTCCTTTCGAAATTATATGTCCTAGTAGTTTGCCTTCTTTCATTTCAAACAAAGACTTATTGGAATTAAGTGAAACCCCATATTTCCTGCATCTTTCAAAAAAAATTTGTAAGTGCTTTAAATGTTTTTCATTAGAGTTAGAAAATACAGCTAAATCATCAAGATAGATTACAATGAATTTATTAATATCACCAACAAAAGCGAGGTCCATTTCTCTTTGAAAAGTTTTTCCAACATTAATTAGACCAAATGGAATTCTAGCATACATAAATGTACCCCAAGTAGTTGTAAATGTTGTCTTTTATCTATATTCCAGACTAACCAAAATATGATTATATCCAAAACAACCATCCAACATTGAAATTATGTTTGAACTTGAGACCTTTTGAAGTAATTGATCCATCTTTGGGAATGGATAATTATCCTTTAAAGACAACTTGTTTAAATTTCTAAAGTATACACACAACCTTATTTCACCATTTTTCTCCCTGACAGGTAGTAGATTAGCTATCCATTCTGAATTTTTTAAGGGAACAATTATTTTTGCATGCAATAACTTTTTAATCTTTTTTTCAATAATTCGAAGCAAAATCGGGTTCATTCTCCTTAACTTTTTTTAAAAGGGTTTAGCTTCTGGTTTGAGAGGGGTTTTATGTTTAATAATAGTTGTGTCATAGGTTTTCAACTCTTCATATGACCATGCAAATACATCCTTATAATGTTTGAAAAGATTGATATATTTGTTTGTGATTTCTTGAGGTAATGATGTTGTGATCTTAAAATTTCTTATTTCTTCTACAGTGCCAATATTACAATCTTGGACATATTCTTGTTGTGAATTCAAGAATGAAGAATTTGAAACATCATTATGATCAAAATATTTTCAAGGGGAACAAGTGCTTTAGGGTTGTAATTATTAGACAATCGAATGATAGTATGATCAACTATTTTTTGATCAAACCGTTGGTTCAAATTGTTATCATTTGATTTTTTTTCATTTAAGTGTTCTTCTTCAATTTGGAGAGCTGAAAATTCATCTATTGCTAACAATATATTTTTCAAGTGTTCATTTCGAAAACCTACCAATGTTTGAGGTTATCAGGAATGGAAGGCCTGTATTTCACCTCAATCTCATAGTGAAGTTGCATAGGATCGAGAATTTTAAAGGAACTAGCAGAAACAACCAAGGCGTCAACATGCATATTTTCTTCTCTTGGGAATGATGTGATATTAAAAGTTTGAAAATAGTTTTCAACATAATCCCGAACCTCATTCATGTAAGATCTAAGCCTAGGGTGTTTAGTTTGACATAAATTCCTTATTTGTTTTAAACTCTGAATCTCAAAACACAGTCAAATTTTAAACCTTTAATTTTGTTCCTAATTCTAATCGTTAAAGAAGAGCTTCGTATTCTGCTACATTGTTTGTAACATCAAAGTCTAATTTAAAGGATAGAGTAATGTTTTTATTATCAAGGGAGATGATTACAATCCTAGCTCCAACACTATCTTTGGAAAATTCTCCATCAAAGTACATTTTCCAAATATCAGTTTTAAAAATTTGAGGGGGAGGAACAATTTCCTCAATACAGATTTTAGAAATTGAAAGATCTCTATCAGCTAGAGTAAAACATCCAAAATCCTGATCAATAGCATAAATTGGATGATTAATAGCTTGGTTATCTTTACAAACTGTATTAAAAATATGACTTCTCTATATAATATCAAATGTTCCCCTCCTTAAACTGGGATTGTTGCAAAGGACATATCCATTTGTAAATTTCCTCCCAATTTTTCACAATAAGAACTAGACAATAACAATCCAAATTTGGGTGGAATATTTGTAGCTACTATATCCAAGACTATACTCTTGACAGGGATCTGGGCAAGTGTTACTAATAAATCCTGTATTAATCCAAGGTAACACACTTTCTTGGAATCAAAAGTGTACAAATCATGATATGGTTTAGTTATCTCTAATTGAAGTTGACCCATGATTACTTTAAGCATTATATTATGAGAGACCCCAGAATATAACATGAAATTATATAAGAGATAATAATGAACTTTTTGAACGTGACATAGAAGGGAGGAACACTTTGATCAATCATATTTGAATTGGGACCAAAAACTAATTAGGATTTTTCATCTTGGAAAATTATAATATCTTCTTCTGCATCAATACCTGAAGATTGTATCCATTTTGAAACTTGATTTTTGTAACCGAGGTTTTTAGAAAGTTCAGATAATGGGACTGGAATGTTAACTCTTTCTAATTTTTTTTCAACGTTACAAATTGTTGGGGAAGCTTTTTAAGGTGTATTGTGCTCTCATAACTGATTGTGTGTTTCACTTGATCATGTTTGAGTTTAGAAGTCTTGACTTGAGGTTCTTCAAAGGTGACTTTTTTAGGTGGCCTATCAGGTCCTGATAAGGCCTTAAGTCATATCTTATATTTAACTCAGCAATGAGAAATTCAGAGAAAGGTTGATACTTTGAAATTTGGGCACTTTCTTGATCTTTAGTAGAAATTTGATCTTGATTGAGCGAGACAATAAAATTGTGTTATGAGGAGTCTCCAAGTTGATTAATATCATTTGATACTATAGGAATAGTTTCCTCATGGTCTTGATAATAAATCAATAAAGGAGGTTGGATTTTTTTATCATTATTTGGTATTTAGAGGATCTAAGGTTGAAAAGGTCTTCTATATTGAACTTGAGGTCTGTTTGTAACAGGTTGAGAAACCCTTGGTTGAGATTACATCCTAGAGATTATATTAGAGGTATTTCTAACAAAAGAAGTAATCTCAACAATTTTATGATCTTCTTCTTTGGTTTTTGATGAAGTTGTACCTTCTTCCCTAACTTTGATTCTCTTCTTGACTTTTTCTTCTTTTGCTCTTAGTTTACTGGATGTAGACCTATTGCCTTCAACTTCAATTACATTGGTCTGCATATCTGCTAAAGTTTTAGACTTTATCTCCCTAAGAATTACAACAAAATCATCTTTGAATGCCTTAGAAAATCTATCTTTAGCATTAGTTATCGTAGGTTTACAATCTGGGGGAATTTTTTTGTATAGTTTATTAAATCTCTTAATGAAATGAGCTACTGGTTCATTAGGATTTATTTCCAAATCTTCATATTCAGTTAAATAATGAAGAACATCTTTCTCAATTCCCCATTGATTCTTAAAAATATTTATTAATTCAGCCCAAGAATTAATAGAATTTTCTTGTAGCTGTCTATACCATATAAAAACATTTCCTTCTAAATATTGGCCAAATAGTCTAGTATAAACATCCTCATGTTCAATTTTCATATTGTCAACAAAATCTAGAAATGCAGCTAAGTGATCTTCAATAGATGGGCCTGTTTCTCCACTAAATATAGGGAGATGCTTCAAATATCCCTCAGGGAATGGATGGAGTTGAGCTGGAGGAGGTAAGACTAATGCTGCATAACGAGCTATTATTGTTGGCTTAAAAACAACCATTGATGAGGTGTTGTAGGAGAAAATTAAGATGATGAAGAGATAGATGAAGGAGGAGGAGTATTTTGAGAAGAATATAATTGATATGACAATGGATGATAGGAATAAGATGAAGGATGTATAAAACGAGGAGGAATTACTAACTTTTGAACTTCCGGGATGATTTTATCTTCTTCTTCAAAATCCAAAGGACTGGTATAAATGGTAAAACCTTCCTCAAGTTTGATAGAAGTGTGTATCATAGAAGAAATATAATCAATTAATTTCAAATCAAGTCATAATTCTACTTTAGTATCAACTACTTCTGATGTAGAGATAGGAAGCTTAATTGATTCAAATTGATGAACCAATTATGTTGACTGAAGATCAACTCTTTTAGATAGTAATTTTAGCACTTTTGACGGTAGATTTGACAAATCCCATCTATCCTCATTATGAAGGGTAAATTTTATCAACTTCAATATATTTTTCAAAAGTTTGTTTGGTTATGAATAAGTGTTTAATCTCATGCTGAATTAACAAATCATAACTCAAACCCTCCATAAAAGCCTTCCCAGTGATACATACCTTGATATTAGTAAATTTAGCTTTGTTAATGGCTATTTCATGCAACTTGATTTGATATTATTTTGGAGGAATACGTTTATCACCCATACCTTGAAAACCTGGAAGTCCTTTCTGATATAACACATTAAAATTTCTGTGAAATTTATTAATCTAAGCTTCCAGATTATGACATTTGTTTTCTAACTGTAGCATTAAGTTCATTTTAGTAATGACTTGCCAAACCTATAATATTGTCTCTGTTCTATCTTGAATAACACAATGTTATTGTTCTTCTTTTGTTTTAGAGTTTAGAATTCTTATTAATCTAGTTGAATCTCCTAGTTTATGATCTAATTCTTTCTTCACTTTAACCACTGCCTCTTTTGCTTTCTGCAACAATTTTTCCTATTAAACAATGTTCTTGATATAGGGACATCGATCAATCATAGATTCATTTATACTAAGCCAAATTATTTCTTGTGCTTGAGCAATGGTTTGTGCCATTACTAATTCATTTTCATAACTTTATATTCTTTGATTTAATTTATGGTTTTTTTGCAGCTTTGCTACATATGCATTATAAATTTTGATTTTATGTTCTTGAATGTTTTGGAGCTGAGCCTTCACCTTTTCAATTTATTGATCCTTTAATGATAAATGTCTCATGGCCTTTGAAAAATCTATTGCTCCATCCATAATAGCTCTTGTTGAAGTCCCTCTTGATGATGTACCTGCAATAGATGTAGTTGCTAAAACACTTAATTGTTGTTCTTTTTCTTTTAGAAATGTTTCTATTTCAGTCTCCATCTTTTTTATTTGGAGGTTTTGTTCAATTATAAATTTGAACATATTTTCCTTGTCTAGCTCCAACTGTCCTACTTCTTTTTCTTATGGATGCTCTATAGTGGGAAGCTTCAGTTGCTTCCTTAGTGCCTGAATGTCAATGTTTTTATTCTTTATCATCTCTTCTGCTGCTTTGACATTACTAGGATCATATCCTAATTTAAGTATCAAATATTCCAATGATTTGATCCTGGTATATTTAGCCAATGAGGACATCTTCTCCATATTTAACTCAGACTGAATATTATTAAGCGAACCTGGAAACCTTGATGCTGCCATTGCTGAATTAGTTAAGGTGGATTAAACCATTTATCCATATTTCTTATGTAAATAAATTTGATCAATTGGATGTATCTATTATGGTATCAAAGGAAAAGACAAAAGTTTTGTAATCTTCTGCACTTTTGGGAGTTGGAACTTTGGGTTCCAAAAAGCCTTATTTGAAACTAAATTTTTCTATATCAAGTGTAGAAAGAAGTCTGTGTTGAGTTGAAATATTCTGCTTCTGAAATTCATTTTCGGTGGTGGACTTGAGTGCCTCATTATTTCTTTTGATTTCCTTATATCTAGAAAAATTATTAGGCTAGATTGTAGCCTGAGAAACAAATAATTTTGGGGAATCTATAACAATTTCCTCAATTCTTGGGAATATTTCTATATGCAATCCTATTAATACCATAATTTCCTACTCCTATGAAATGTCTGCCTAAAAATTTTCCTCTTGAGTGCCAGTCTTCTTTCTCCTCTTGAATAATGTAAAATATGTTTCTTGAATCTCTTATACTAAAGGGGATGAAGTTTCCCTTGGTATTTTTATTTCTTTTCCTGTGGAACTGGAGTTTGTGTAGTTGTTAGAATAACAACTTGCTCTTCTGTTTCTTGTAAAGTATTCTCTTTCCATTCCTCTTGATTAACATACTGTTCTATTTCTGGCCTTGGTGTGTGTGCATAGGGAGTGGTCTTCTGTTCAACTTTGAGTTTAGAAATGATCCCCAAAGGATCATAAGTCCAAGTGAAGCTTAATTTGAAGTTCATTTGCTTCAATAAAGAATCTTCTTCCTTCAATGTTGCTCTAGTATTGACGATGAATGGTCTTATCTGTGCTTTCAACTTGAATTGAGACTTCTTCTTGCTAGAAACAAAGTGTAAATCATCCATATTCACCATCTTCCTCATGTATTCTAGTACAAATATTCTAATTTTCATAAATTTAGGAAATCTATAAGGAGGTATCTCACATTCATAAATCCTTATTTCTGTGTAGTTATGGTAAATATACCAGTATCTTATCTTTGTTTGATCACTAAGATGAAGAATCCTTTTAATCTCAGATGAGATCCTTGGAATAACATAACTACTAAAAATACATAAAGCCATGTGGAGAAACTGATCTACAAAGTATGATAATGATAATTCTTTTGTATTCTTCCTTACCAAGGAAGTCCAATGGATTACAGACTGGGGATTTCCTTATGCATCTAATTTTTGTAATGGAAACTTAAACATGTCTGCATGGAAGAAAAAAATAAAATATACAAGGACTGACTGATGCTTGAAGGCACTTTTAGTGGAAAACTTGAGAAGTTGATCATGAATAGATACTGCCAGAAATTCACTATAATTGGAAATATATGTTGGTTTTTCTCATGCTGAAAATACTGATAGAAAACCTAGAATTACTTCATCAACCCATTGGTCACTTGGATAACACAATAGACATGAAACCGATCCAAATGTAACTACACCAAAATCATAATGTCCATACCTAGTCCTGAGTGCAGTCTTATATATGTCCTATTCTTTGATGTGTACCTGATGATATCCTGATCTCAAGTCAATCTTAGAGAAAATTCTTACCCCCTTTAACTGATCAAACAAATCATGAATGCTCGATAATGGGTACCTATTCTTGATAGTCACTTTGTTCAACTACCTACAATCAATGCATAATCTGAGAGTACCATCCTTCTTCTTCACGAACAACACTAGTGCCCCCCAAGGTGATACACTCAGGCTAATGTATCCCTTATCAAACATCCCTTTCAGTTGCAACTTTAACTCTATCAACTCAGATGTACTCATCTTGTAAGGTAACTTTGATGTTGTTGCTACCCCTAGTACCAACTCAATAAAAAAATCTACTTCCCTGTGATATGGAAACTTTGAAATCTCACTTGGAAACACACCCTGAAACTGCTATAGAACTGGATACCTACTCAAAAAATCTACATCCTCCACTTCCTTACCTTTGTCACTAGAGTTATGTACCGCAAACAACACACACCCTTTCCTTTGACTACGCTTGTCCTGCATATTTATCACCATCCTAACTAATGTGTATTTCTTCTTTCCTTGTAAGACTCTTGGTTCCCCATTGTCATCCAAGCACTCAATGTATTTTTCATAAAAAATCACCTTGGTCCTATGAAGGTATAGCCAATCCATACCCAATATCATATTGTATAATACTAATGGAAATATGTTCCAGTGCATTGCTATAGGCATACCATTTAACTCAAATGCATAAGATCTTACATAATGATGGACTCTTTTCTTTGTACATATAACCAACTGCACTAACCAAGATTCTGCATGCATTTCTTTTCTCAAACCACACTTATCCACTAGGTCAGGATTAATATAACTATAATTATATCCAGGACCAATCAAAATATAAACAAATTGATCACAAAGCTTATTGTCCATCTCAATGATAGAATCCTGATGATGTGCCTGCCTGTTGTCCACAACCGCATAAATTTGAGCAATGTTATGACCAACATCCCAAACTTTCTGTGCCTCCTATGCACTATATATCTGGGGTCTGCCACCCTGATACTGTGGAAAATCCCTCTTACAATGATCCTTGCCCCATATCCAACACTCCAATGATGCTCTACCATCACCTCTAGTCTACTGCTCTCCAGGTCCCTTCCCAGTTGTATTGAAATTCTTGTAAGGAACCACATTTTCCTTCTCACCTGCATCTTACGGTCTTTCCCTCTTTGGTGGCCATCTTACTTTAGCTTTATCATTTCCTTTGAAATCATGCTTGGGCTCAAATTTTAGTTTTTACTTCTCATAACAATAATTCAACTTTCAAATGAAATCCTCGAGTGATCTAGGTTCATCAAACTCAATCCAGTCTCTATATGCTACTAGAAGCCCACTGATGAATCTATGAACCTTGGCCTTCTCCTCCTTGAGGTAAGACACATATCTCAACAACTCCAAAAACCTCCTAGTATACTCAACATCTATTGTGGAACCCATATGAAACTCATAAAATTCCTTAGCTCTAGCAACATAGTACCTCTCCGACAGATACTTATTTCAAAATAACCTCTCGAACTCACTCCAAGTCAGTTACTCCTCATAAATACCCCTGATATTCTTCAGATATTCCCACCAAATGTTTGCTTTACTTTTGATACTGAATGTAGCTATTTTGGCTTTCATATTTTCTGAATAATCATGCAATCTGAAGAACTTTCTCATACCAAGAAACCATGCCTCTAAATCCTATGGTTTCTTCATCTCTCCTTCAAATTTAGGTGGCTTTGCTTTCTTAAACTCATCCCGCAAATATCCCCTGTCACTCCTTCTGTAAGGATGATAACGATGACGATCATAATGCCTGTTAGAACCACAACTAGAGTAGTACCTCCGTTACACAAAGACTTGTCATCGTCCCTACAATCCCCATCCCACACATTGGAGGGCTCATTCCGTGACCTGTGAGCAGAGACAAGACTTGAAAATACTTTCATTGCATCCCTCTGAAGATGAGCTTTGATTGCCCTGAAAACATCTCCCTGCAAAAAACCCTAAAAATAGCTCTTTTTCCATTGGCGCGGTTTCACAGTTCATCCCTCGCGCCAAGGGGGAAAATCCTCCAAAGAGGGCGTGCCAATTGGCGCTCTGTCATAGAGCCACACCCACACCAACCATATTAAGAGGTTTTTTTTTAAAATAAAAGACGGAAGTTTCATCCTTACAAATTCCTGGACTGATTTCTATCTTGAGTTGGGAGGTTTGGCTACGGATTACCATAGATAGGAAGTGGTTTGCCACCTCTCATGGAAGCTTCCTTGATGATAGGGCCAATCCCATAATTATAGGGATCCCAACTCCCCTTCCTCCTTCTATAAAAGCTTGCCCATTTCCATTGCAAGCTAGTTCCAAAGAGTGGCAGAATTTCTAAGTTCCCAAGAGCTTTCATGCTGCAAAAGCCTTCTTGATTCCCCAAGGCCAAATCCAAGCAAGGAGAGTATTTCCAAGTATCCGGAGAGAGAGGCTTGTCCCATCCCTGACAGGCTTTATCGAGACATGTTGTGCTGACGACCCGCTAAAGGAGAGTGTTTATCCGCTTCATATGGACAAGCTTGGGGGGAATGCACTCCATGCACTCCTCGAATTGAGTCACCATGTGCCGGGGGGCATGCTTACTTTTTCAAGCATAGTTTATCTTTGTTTCAAGCTTGTGTAAAAATGAAACCAACTTCAAGCAAAGTTTCCTGATTTCAAGCTTGTGTAAAAATGAAACCATTTCCATTTTACCTCTTGTGATTGCCATCTTATCAGCCTGTTTTTGCCAGATGAGCCTTGGTTTTCTCATTCCATCGTCACTATCTGCTTGGCCGATCATATGCCTTCACTTGGTTGTTTCACCCAATCCTGAGGAACCACTGCGATGAGTGGTCTTGTTAGCCAGCCTCTTAACCTTTATTTGTTCAGAGTAGTTCCACCATTACCGAAACCAGTTGCTACCCTTGATACCACTCGTTCCTTCAGGAGGAGTCAACTTTCAGCTCTTTTCTGACTCTCTAAACATGAAAATATTTCCGAGTCCCTTGTTGTTTCGATCTCGTTAAAGTGGCTACGAAACGACATATATCCAGTATACGTTTACCCCTTTTTCGGGCTGGGATAGATTACTTACGAAAAAGGAATACCCTAGCCTATCGCGACTAGGAGGTTTTCTCAGACATAGTTTTCTACCTTTTCGGATCTGAGGAACTATTTATGAAAAGGGACCACTGAGTTTATTTTTCTCGTTGTCTTTTCAAACTCTCTAAATATTAGGTATCACGTCGAGTTCTTCCTTTGTCGACTCGTTAAACCCCGATGCCATTGGATTCAAATAAATGACGTTACTTGAGTTCCTCCTTCCCTAGGGCTCGTTAAATGTACTAGGATGGATTCGCCCGAAGGGCGGACTTATATTACAAGCATATGCTATCCCCTTCAAGCTTGTTATAAAAAATAATTGGGGTATTCACCATAAATGGTGGGGGAAAAATGGAACCATCATCATTGTCGCGTCGGCAGTATGTCGCTCTTAAACATGGCACTTGTCTGCATTCGTGTCGGGTTGGGGACATCTCATCTTGTTTTTTCACTTTCCTTCGTGGGTTTGGGTAATCCTTTTTGACCTCTCCTCTGCTCATTGCCTCGTCACCATGACCTCTGATCCGTTGATGTCAAATACTGCCAAAACCACTATTTGTGCCATTATATGTTCAAGAGAAGTTGACCTCTGCAAATATCAACCTTCCTCTGATTCTCATATGATCCTGATTCACAAAAAAACATCATGTTCCTCTGTCTCATGTCGATGATGTGGGAAACATTATGGCCCACCTTCGATCAAGGTCACTTCCTGTCGACTTCAGCTCATTATCCAAGAAGCTGATCTAGAGACTCCTTTATGGTACCTTGGAGCCTGCATGCCTCAATGGCAGGTTCGTCGCATTCGACGTGAGGTTCTCATCATTGGCCTCCGATCGAGTGATTCTATGGGTGTTCGACACCAGCTCATTGATTCACATGCCGTAGATTGTACCTATAGTACCTTGAGAGACATTGTCATTATTGGTGGTTCCTCTCGTGTCTGTTAACAACTTTCATCATTGTCTGGTAATCAGACGATGTTCTTGCATGTTCGACTTCAGCTCACATATTCGCATGCTTGAACTTGTACTTTGTTCGGGTCGAGATGGAGCGCAAGACCCTGGATTGTGTCTGTTGTAATCCAGGCTGCGATTTTGTGGACTATTATTACATGACTCACTGATTGGATGGCTGCGACCATACCTAAGTCTATTTATCGTTCCTCACTGGATGGCTGCGTCCATGCCTTGGATCTAGATTATTGTATACTCTGTTATGGATGGCTGCGCCCATACCATGCATATATATCATGTATCTGAGACATCAATTGTACTTCGCTCCATAGGTTTTCCAATGGCAGTGTTTTCAGTCGACATGTTCTCGTAAAGCATTTCACCCCTCTCTCTCTCTCGGGCCTCATGCTTTAGGGGGCATCTGTTACACAACAATTTGTCACCGTCCCTACAATCCCCATCCCGCACATTGGAGGGCTCATTCCGTGACCTGTGGGCAGAGTTAAGACTTGAAAATACTTTCATTGCATCCCTCTGAAGATGAGCTTTAATTGCCCTAAAGACATCTCCCTGCAAAAAACCCTAAAAATAGCTCTTTTTCCATTGGCGCGGTTCCATAGTTCAGCCCTCGCGCCAAGAGGGAAATCCTCCAAAGAGGGCGTGCCAATTGGCGCTCTGTCATAGAGCCGTACCCGCGCCAACCTTATTAAGGGGTGTTTTTTTAAAAATAAAAGTTGGAAGTTTCATCCTAACAAATTACTGGGCTGATTTCTATCTTGAGTTGGGAGGTTTGGCTACAGATTTCCATGGAGAGGAAGTGGTTTGCCACCTCTCATGGAAGCTTCCTTGATGATAGGGCCAATCCCATAATTATAGGGATCCCAACTCCCCTTCCTCCTTCTATAAAATCTTGCCCATTTCCATTTGCAAGCTAGTTCCAAAGAGTGGCAGAATTCCTAAGTTCCCAAGAGCTTTCATGCTGCAAAAGCCTTCTTGATTCCCTAAGGCCAAATCCAAGCAAGGAGACTATTGCCAAGTATCCGGAGAGAGAGGCTTGTCCCATCCCTGACAGGATTTTCTGAGACATGTTGTGCTGACGACCCGCTAAAGGAGAGTGCTGCGTCGAAGCTATGGTTGTATTCTTCTTTTGACTCTTTAATGATAAGTGACTATCGGTTATGGTTCCACTCTTGTTCTTGATCATGTTCATGAGTTATATCCTCTTCGACTGATATATAGTTGTATGTACTGGATTTTATGCTTGCGTTTGTGTTGTTTCTTGCATGTGTAGGTGTCCGATCACGAAGATCGTGAGGGCTGTGATCTATCAAGGCAAAGGAACGGGAGCACCACCTCTTCTACAAACGACAACGTTGGATTCCAAGTAAGCCTTCCTCGCAAGTCAGCTTTTTATTTGAAATTAGAACCCGCACCGTAGCGTGTTTGATTGTTGCTAGACCCGATCCGGGGGCTAGTAGGGATCGCCTATGTCCGTAGAGGGGATTCACCTCCTCAACAACCTATGTTTATCACCTCTCCTATCCGAAGTGTCCAAGAATCTGACATCTATAATCGTGTCATCTCTATTTGACTTGTAACCACGAGGAGACAAACTGCCATATGCACCATTAGTTCCATCCTCATGTCCATATCTGATCCGAAGTGGCCCTTGTCACTGCAAATCTAACATAATCTAAAGGATTTATTTTACAAATCCTTATCTCTTCGTTCAAAATTCTCAGTGTATATCCTAAATCAAATGAGTTCCAACACCATACTGCTCATCGGATTCATAAGGAGAATATTTGTATTCTACAATCTTGCTAGCCAGCTTTGATTTCTTCCTGCAAGGCATCTCATGTCAGCTTAAACCAACACACCTTAGCATAAATCAAGGAGGATATCTCTCCTGCAAGATAAACCAATCAATGTAATACATGTGTAAACATAATCATAACATCATATAGACTTGTAACGCATGGTATATCATCACATAAACATCATTATAGTTAAAGTCCAGTCATCAATGTGTGACCACATCAACTAGAAAACATGACCTCATGCATGAAAATCTCAACCATACCATTGTAGACTTGACAACCTATAAGAACCTGACATGTATAACCAATCATATGCTCATGAAAAATAAATATACAACAACACAATCAACCCTCCCATGGCGACGCCACTACCACCATGATCAGCACCACACAGATGCAACAAGTACATAGACCAAAAGCATGAGAAACACACGCACGACCGCCACGAATGCATGAATAAAATAAACTTGACAACATCAAAATTTTCCCAAGGAGAGTGCAACTTGGATCTAATACGACTTGTAATATACACCTCCCCTCACATCTACCCAAGTAACCAGATAACCGAGGTAAACATGAGTTGAGGGAAGTTAAGAGCAAATCCAATCTTCTTGGTGACTTTAAGGAAGTGGAATCGACATGGAAAACCATAACACATAATTCTTGTACCTGCTACAGGACCCCCAGAGGCTATCCTAGTCAACAAGTTAACTTGTCCTTGGGTCCCACTAATTTTTTTTGAAGAAAAGCCCTAGATGATCCATTGATATGGGCAAGGGTGCATCTGGGAGGCTTTGGACACTCCCACAACATATGCATGCGTGCGTCCAGGGACTCAATTTCCTAGATCTGTGCCTGTGTCCATGGGATTTAATGCACTTTTTAAGCCCAAAATACCATACCCTACCCAAAACTTCATGTAGCTTTCAGAAATCATCAAACACATGGCGATAATGCCAAATTACAAAAAAATGACTCGAGGATTAGGCTTGACCATTGCTAACAAGGACTGACATTCTGTCAAACACTTGGCATGAATGAAATCTACATGTCTAGGATACAATACAAAGCATGAAAGGTAGAAAAATCTTATGAAACATTACAAGAAGGATCACCACTCTCTTCCTTACACATATATGCCATCAATTAGGTCTTGCATCCATTATTTTAACAATTACAAGTAAATACATGAAATAACCATGACACGAACTAGTCATTTAAACATGCTTATAACCAACATAAATCCATGGAAATAACAATGAGATGAAATCCATTAAATCTACACATTAATACGTAAAAAATCAAGAGAACTTAGCTTCCATTAAACATAGGCAATAATCGACCAGGTTTGGGACTTCCACATACCACCTAACCATAGAAATGACTGTGCCAAATCTCTCTTCATCTAGTCACCCCTATGCCATATAGTGATCACGAGCTCAAGTCCAACCTATGGAAAAAGCTCAAACTTTAAATTGTTAAAAATCACTAGACATTTCAATTACTGCATGTGCCTTGTTGGCCTTGTCGATACGATCATGGCACCGTGACTGGCACCGCGAACAACACTCAAATCCGACATCGTATGTGAAAGTTATGCAAGCTTCAGTTTTCGTAATCCGCAAAAAACCGAGTCGACTGTGTCGGACTTTCAAATTTTGAAAAAAAAAAAGAATATTCCAAGGAATATTCTTGAGTATTGCTCATAATATTCCCTAGAATATTCCATTCAAGGCCAATCATTCTTAAGATGACAAGTGGCAGCTACAGATTGGTTGCTTTGGTTGACTTTGGCACTCTTAGGCCAATTACAGTCGCCACGTGGCGTGCTCGCAGGCCACCACGTGGCCCCGTGCCATGAAGAAGTGGGATTGCTAATGCCAGGCAGTGGTTTGAACCCTAAACCTCCCACTAGCTAACCCGACGTCTTACCAATTTGCCTATTCCAAAGTTCTTAACAAACATGGTGGCGACCGTTTATTTAAAGTTTATCAAATTTCATTTTGGTGTATTGGGGCTAGCCCCCACCACACAGCATGACCGCGCATCTTCGAACCAGGGCCCAAGGCCTAGTCATGACCGGTTTCCGGTAGTCGTTTGTTCGGCAGTTCAAATGGAAATACAGGATCGCCCATTAGCAAAACATTAATTGCGGAGGTTTTGTAACCATGGTTTATGGCGGATTAAACGGGCGGTGGTGGTGGTCATGTGACTCGCTCATCCCCCGACATTAAATGTCAATTTAGATAGTTCTGAAAAATTTGAGGAGGTGGCCAGTAAAGCTAGGATGGCCATTTTAGTCGGCCTTAACTCAGCTTCTCCCACATTTAGTGGGGTTTTCACATGACATTGGGCAGAAATCTTGTTTTTGTGATAACTTCTCCAATATTGGACCAATTTGGACGAAATTTTGGTCAATTTTGGCTTTCTTCAACATTCTGGAGCCATTGAGATAGGTTTTAGAGCCATTAGAGTTTATTTTCAGCCACTTTTTCTTCAGGGAATCTTGGAGAGCCATCAGGGCCAAAAGGGAGTTGGAGCTGTTTTGGGCTATGCTTAACCATTTGAGGTGAACCAAAAACCAATTTCGACTATTTTCAACATTACAGAGCCATTGGGATAGGTTTTAGAGGTATTAGAGGTGTTCTACAGCCATTTTAGCTTCAGGGAAGCTTGGAGAGCCACTAGGGCCATTGGGGAAATGGAGTTATCTGGAGTTGTACCTCACTGTTCGAGGTGATCCAAAACCATTTTCAGCTATTTTCAACCCGTTGGGTGTGGAGCCCGATTTTCATCCCTTCCGATTCAGATATCCTGTTTTAGCTGGATGTATACCCCGTGAAAATCGTACACCCTTGCGTACCGGGGTGTGGGGGACTTGCCCCCCCCGCCCTACAGGTCCTGGGGCCGACCTCGGGTCGGGGGGTCCGTGTCACGGTCCGTTGGTTTTGAGGCGCACCTCGAAGCTAAAAACAGATGTAAAATTGACTTGTAAAAGTATAGTAATTTCTAGTCAATCTGGGTCGTTCATTAGGGAGATGATCTGACGGTAGAAGTTATGTTTAGTTTAGGATTTTTTGCCCTAGAAGGCAACCCCTCTCTTCATATGAGGATATTGTATTGCTGCTGTATATTACATGTGTATTCTCTGAGAGAAAAGAGAGAGGGAGACTGTGAGAGAGAACAGAGGATATTACAGCGGATCTACTGTAGGTTTTGTCTCTTCATTTTTGCTAGATAATAGAAAGGAAGGACTGGCTGTTCGGGGTGGACGTAGCCCAAACTGGGTGAACCACGTATATCTGTGTCTCTCTGGTTTTATGTGTTTTGTGTGCTTGTATTTTCAGCATATTTTATGTGTTTCATTGCTCTGTAATATTTAATTTTCTAACAACTGGTATCAGAGCCGAAGGTATATTTGGTTGATAAACTCGCAGGAAAAAAGGGTTCCTGGTTCGAGTGGGAGCAATGGCGGACGATGGTAAGTTTAGGGTCGAGAAATTTAACGGCCAAAACTTTGCGCTGTGGAAGATGCAGATGGAATATTATCTGTATTAGAAAGATCTGTACCTACCATTGAGCGGAAAAACAAAGAAGCCGGTGACCATGACAGACGCGGAATGGAACATTCTCGATAGAAAGGCACTCGGAGCAGTACGGTTGTGTCTTGCGGCGTCAGTCGCCTTCAATATTTCAAAGGAAACAACAACAGAGGGTTTGATGCAGACGTTGGCGAAACTGTATGAAAAGCCCTCGGCCTCAAACAAGGTATTTCTTATGAAACAACTATTTAATATGAAGATGTCGGAAGGTGGATCTGTTGCAGACCATTTAAATGAATTTAATACAGTTACCAGTTAGTTAAGTTCTATAGGGGTAAAATTTGATGATGAAGTTAGAGCTCTGTTATTCTTGTGCTCATTGCCAGAGAGTTGGAATGGTTTAGTAATGGCCATTAGTAACTCTGTCTCTGGATCTAGTACTTTAAATTTTGATGATGTTGTCGGTGCTATCCTTAGCGAGGAAATGCGACGGAAAAGCTCTGGTGAGACATCGGGTAATGCTTTGAGTGCAGAGTCTAGGGGAAGGAGAATGGAAAGAGGAAAGAGCTCAGGATATCGCAGTAAATCAAGGAAAGGCAGATCCAAGTCTAGATCGGGGATAGTGTGCTGGAAATGCGGAAAGAAAGGACACCTAAAGAAATACTGTAGATCTCGGAAGGGAAAAGAAGGAGATGCACAACAAGAAAATAATCATGAAGCAAATGTGACAGGTGATGTGTTACAAGATGCTTTGATTCTTTCTTTCGAAAATGTTACTGATTCTTGGGTTGTAGATTCAGGGGCTTCATTCCATGCCACACTCGATAAGAAATATTTTCATGACTATGTTCAAGGAGATTTTGGACAAGTTCGTTTGGGTGATGATAAACCCTGTAAAATTGTTGGAATGGGTAAAGTTCTTGTAAAACAACAGAATGGAAACCAATGGCTACTAAAGGAGGTAAGGCATGTTCCAGATCTGAAGAAAAATCTGATTTCAACAGGGCAGTTAGGCGGTGAAGGTTGTGTGACAAATTTCACAGATAAAGCTTGGAAGGTCACCAAAGGAGCCCTGGTAATAGCAAAAGGTGAAAAGGTTGGTACATTGTATTTATGCAATGGTATTTCTAACTCTGTTAATGCTTTAACTTCCAAAGGAGTCGATGCAACATTATGGCATCATAGGCTCGGACACATGAGTGAGAAGGGATGAAGATTCTTCACTCAAGAAATTTGTTGCCAGGTTTGAAGAATGTTGATTTGGATTTCTGTGAGAATTGCATTTATGGAAAACAGAAGAGAGTCAGATTTCTCAGAGTTGGGAAAGAAACGAAGAGCGAAAAATTGGAGCTTGTGCATACATATGTATGGGGACCTGCTCAGGTATCATCTCTCGGTGGCTCTCGTTATTATGTTACTTTTATTGATGATGCAACTAGAAAAACATGGATTTATTGTATTCAGAATAAATCTGATGTATTTCATACTTTCAAGAAATGGAAAGCTTTGGTTGAGATTGAGACAGGAAAGAAGTTGAAGTGTCTCAGATCAGACAATGGAGGTGAATATTGCAGCAAAGAGTTTTATAGGTACTGTTCAGAGCATGGAATTCATAGAGAGAAGACAGTTCCAAGAACACCACAAGAAAATGGTGTGTCAGAAAGGATGAACAGAACAATCATGGAGCGTGCAAGGTGCATGATATTGCATGCAGGATTGCCTTTACAATTTTGGGCAGATGTTGTAGATACTGTTGTTTATCTAATAAACAGAGGGCCTTCAAGTTCCTTGGATGGTGGTATTCCAGAGGAAGCATGGACAGGTAAAAAGGTAAACTACTCTTTTTTAAAGCATTTTGGTTGTGAGGCC